>JAUCBJ010007911.1:0-80421 GCA_032718475.1 Nemertoderma westbladi
TCCAGTAGGGGGGGAGACAGGCAGCCGGTCAGGAGTTAACTGACGCCTGTGAGGCCGATTGTGTCCGGTAATTCCACTGGCCTCTAGTGGCCGGACCTCCGCATTGCTAATGTAATCCATAGTGGGGGTTGGGGGGTGCTTTTTTGCCGAGTCAGCTCTCGGGGCAAATACCACACCCTGGTTTGCCATTCCACAGGGTGGGTGTCGCAATGGAGTCAGATATGAGGCCCATCACCCATATCTACTCTGGCGTACATGACCCACCATTGGCTGTTGCAGCTCATCTGCTGGGTCATGCCCTGTACCCTTGCTGCCAGGTGCAGGTGCAGCCGGGTACCAACGGCTGTTGGGTAGACTTAAGGGAACATTTCACAAACTTTCATAGGATGCTTGTACATGTACATTATATTGGTTGCCCCGATGTTTTTATTAGGCTAACTGAGAATGTATCAGGTATAAATACTGTAATTATAGTGTTCTTTATTTTATTTATCTAATACAGAAAAGACCCCTCCGCAGAATAAACTGCTCTTTTGGGCCGTTTCTCAGGTTGCGGATATGGATACCATTTCACACATCATCGTAGTAATTGTGATTATGATTTGTTTGCCTAGGCGAATGTGTATTACATTAGATGGGAGGCAGTTTTTTGGTTGATGCAAGTCATTCTTGGTTTGCATCTTCCAATCCCATCTGTTTCTTGGAGTCTGTGTAAGACAGGTTCGTTTAAAGCCATCTTGATGGCGTTCTAGTTTTTACGTTGTCCGAAAAAAGGAGTTTATTTGTAGAAAACAATTTTCTCAGTTTATAGAGAGAGTTCATATACTGACTGGTATTATTATGTTTTTTAGAGTGCTAATTACATATTATAAGGTCACATACACGTTGGTTAGGATACTTTTCTGCTTTTCAGCACCCCAAGTATTGCACGAAAAGTGCTGGAAGTCAAACAATTTCATTAAAAATTAAAGTTAAATTTTCACATATATTAGGAGATTTTGGTTTTTGGCTGTTTGGAGTTGCTGAGTTCAATCGAATATGTTTCAAAATTATAAAGTGTCGGTTTTCGGATCCTAGACAAGACACGAAAAGTGCTGGTGACCACGCACGGATAAAATATTTTCATATATTAAATTAAGCTAATTGTGGAAACTGACATATAATATTTCAATTAATAATGCAAGCTGCTTGTCGAAAATAACCGACGAGTTCTTCGATTAAATCGCTTTGGAATTTGCCAAGCAAAACATAAGAGTGTTGAGCAATACCACAAGTATTTAAGAGAAATCTGGTGAGCTCAACAACTCCTAAGCAGTAATTTCGTAATCCCAAAGCTGTATCAGTTGTTAAATTCTTACAACGTAGTTTATTGTTTGACGTCTTCATAAACATGGCTACCTTAGCTAAATCCTCCAAAAAGGTTAACCTAGGGTCCTGCCTTCTTTATCCTATCAGCTTTTGAACTATTTAACAATTGAATCTGCCGGTTGACAAATCCAAAGCGACCGGGGTAGAGAGAAGCAATATCTTTGGAGTTGGATATCGTGGTTACGTCGTCGGATTTACTTCTGTCCGCGAGCTTAACTGCATGTACAATTGCCTCTAATTCACTCCAACGCTTAATTTGATTTAAGGATAAATAGAAGATTTTATCAGCTCCAATTGAGAGCATATTTCAAAATGACCCGTTGGATTTATAAAAATGCTCCAGTCGAACACGTTAAGATTGTAACCTCGTCAAAACGATCGGAAACTTCTTTCAGAAAAACGATCATCCAAATCAACATAATCTTTCTTCTCAAACTCTTCCAATTCGTCATGGTGGCCCATGAGTATCATAACAAAAAAATATATTTATATATTTTTAAATGAAATAAAAAAACTAATTTTAAAATGCATATGAAAAAAATTCAAACAAAAAATAAAATGCAATTTAAAATGTATTTTAAACTCGATTTCAAAACGATTTTTAAAAGGCATTTTAAAACGCATTCACAACACGCAGCCCATAAGTATCATAACAGACTGTCGTAATGGTAGCTGGCCCAGGAGTATCATATCGAACTGTCAGAGGATAGGCCTAACATGCGCATGCGCGCGCATGCGCATACGGCAGGCTACCTAGTTCCCTTGCTGCCAGCTGTAGAGTACCGGTAGTGCACTACTGTTGAACTGCACTAGACAGAATCAGAACAGCAGAAGTCAGCTAGTGCAGTAGTGGTATCGGTTCTACGGTTGTGGCACTTGTGGCAAGGCCCTAGGCGTACCGGTACCTGTAACTGAATAAGCTCTTTGCTTTGAGTATGCTGAGCGTAGAAAAGCACTTTAACTAACTGTATAAGACTGGCAGTTCGCAGTATGGCTATATAAATACAGAAATACCCTACAGCCCTATCAGCCTATATAGGCTATTATTAGCCTGTAGCACTGTAGCAGTATACATGGTATAGGGCTGTAGGGTGACCAGTGACCACTGATAGATTGCAGGTACCGGTCACCGGTACGTCTGTACGTTGATTGACTTTGTGTCAATGCTGTTATCTGTTCTGCTGTTATTATTCAGAAACTGCTACCGGTAGTAAACCGCATACATTGAAATTTCATTATTATATTTATATTGGACGACATCGATTGCCTCGCTATACTGCTATGCCACCACGAACAGAATGGAAGGATGACAAGATTCTTAAAGCGGCTTTGGCTTGGTATGTATGATGTAAAGAAAAACTACAAAAAAACGGCGATTCTTAACTACATGGAACGCGATTTTGATGAATATGCATGGAGTTTGGCCACATTAAGTCGCCGCATGAAGCATTTTGAAATTAGGTATATAGATGATCGTTTTGGCTGCTATAGTTAGTGAGTTAGACGGCCCTTCTCAGAAACTTGGATATAGAGGAATGCATCAAGTTCTCCGTGATAAACATAACTTAAAAGTTCCACGTAGCCTAGTTTCGGACATACAAGAGGTACTGAAGAACGGACACCCAGGTTTAAAGATAAACGTGTGAGAAGTCTATTTGAAAGTGGTGGTTCTTTTCAGACGCTGAGTATAGACGGCCACGACAAATTATGTGGATACCAAAACAGTACATTTCCCCTGGGGGTCTTTGCGTTTTTAGATACTTATTCTAGAAAAGTACTTAAAATCAATGTTTTATTCTCCAACTCAGCCTTTAGCTATCGCCTCACTATATTATGATTTACTTACTGAAATAAAGTGTATGCCAGTGTTCATTAGGTGCGATAGAGGTACCGAGATGGGTAAGCTAGCTACATTGCATTCATACCTTATAGATCAACAAGATATTATGGATGACCCAACAGAAGCTATAATATTTGGGCCTTCCACGACCAATAAAATTGAACGATGGTGGAGGGATCTTCACGAACGCATGGAAATGTATTATAAGGATCAACTTACAGATCTGTTAGTTACGAATCAATACGATCCACATAACGCAAATGACAGGCTTGTTATGGCCTATGTTTACATACCCATTGTGCAGAAGGATTGCGATATGTTCGTGTCAAACTGGAACTCACATAGAATTCGAGCACAGAAGATAGGATTACCAACGGGAATTCCAAATCATATGTTTGATTTTCCCGAAACATACGGTGGCCAGAAATACTCGCTCGATTTTGATTTACATGACTTGCAACTGGTTGCAGAGCAACTAGGTATCACTGACTATAGTAAGACCCGTATTATGGACTATGAGGTTATAAGAAAGTGCACTCAGATATTGCCAGAACCCGCTAATATTAAGAGTTGTGATGCTAAGGAAGTCTTCATTTATCTTAAAGAAAAAATTAAAGAATAGTTAAAAGAGAAACATATATATTTATTATAATTATAAGGCTATAGAGGGAGGGATGTAACATATTGGGCATTTATTTTCATTGGCAATCCGGACGGCTAGTACGTAAATTGTATTAACAGTTAACACGTTATTTTCAATGATAATCCGGATTGCTGAATACCCTATTGGAATCATGGATTTTCAAGGTAATTATTAAATTTCAACTAAACTACTACAACTAACAACTAAAAAAGTTAAAACTTAAAGCGAACACTAAAACTAAAAAAACCAACAAAAAAAAAACAGTAAAACCAAAAATGTATAAGTTTCGCTGTATGGAATAGAACGTGGGTTAGTTACCCCGGTATTAATTTCATTGCAATTTAGATAATTTACCAAACCAGATATTAGTATTATTAAATGTTAGTAACCCCAGCCCAAACCCAAACTAGCTGCCGGCTAAAATGTATGAAAAACTAAAGAACTAAAATAAAAATGCTAAAATAAAAAAGCAAGTTATAGTTATAAGCAAGTTATATTGCATGATTCACATGACGAATGATATGATAGGCCTACTAAGTGTTTTCATGGAGGTGCATAATTTTGCAATAACGGTTGCATTTATGGGATAGGAGGAAGGTTTCAATACCGATCACTGAGCAATTCCCTGCGCAAAAGTATATCTCTTGGTCGTCATATGTTAGTTCTCTACTGGCGATCTCAGGGTCATACAATCGCAGATCTGTGCCCTGAATATCTAATAGCATTATCTTCTTCTTCCTATGTATATATGAGTAATGGGCGAGCGCCTGCGCCTTATCATAGTTATCCAGCTCGTAATCGCTGAGGTCTTGGTCCCTCGTATCTGTTACCGTGCCACAGTTGTTTATGTATTTAATAAATGTGCCAGGTACATGCTCCTCTACTGTAATAAATTCCCTCTCAGATGAATCCATCACCCCAAACCAAACCTTATTGTAGACGAAAGTTTCTCCAAAATCTTAGTCGAGATTACTCACACACTTCGAGAATGAATCAGTGATTGTAGAAGCAACGGTATGCATTTGTACCTGTTTTCGAGTGTGATATTCGACGGTTGTTCCCAGTTCCTCAGTTAACATTGCTTCCACACTGGGTTTGTATTTTTTCACAACAAACTTTTCATTGCCATCGCAATTGTAGGCCATGTAGGCAAATCTAAACCCACCCTCCGCAAAAGGTACTTTGGACACCTTGTATCTGCCGGCTTTCTCTATATTCCAAGTGGAGTGCTCAATATCAAATTCTTCACGACATATAGTGACAGCAACGTATTTATCATATACTATAAGTTTACCTGCCTTTATTAAGCATGACACTGATACAGATTTTGGATAAATCTTCGGACTCTCAACTGCCCGTGAAGACCACTCCCTAGATAACATATTGGTAGATGAATAAGTAGTACAGCTACCGCCGTCACTTGGTTCTAAATCCTGCAGTGCGGTACTCACTTTACCACCTGCAGCAGCATCACTACCGGGCGTGGTAGGTTGGCTACTAGTACTAGGTCTACTACTACCACCAGTAAACCTGACAAAGTAAATCTTCTTACATCCCAATTGTTCGATGTCAGAGCAGCTTGGGCCCCTCTCACTAGCCAAAACATCACAACTTCCCTCGGGTTCACCATAGTATGCCTCACAGGCAGTCTTTATGTTAGTGATGCTTAGGTCCTCATAGTCAGCTTGGAAAGGTACAAAGTGGCGAGGCCCAATCGGTTCGTATTTAGATAGTCTACCTCCAGAGTGTTCAGATAATTTTTGTACAGTTAGCCATTGCGGGGATTTGAGTCTACCGGTAGCACCAGTACCTTGTTGCGCTCTCTTCGTGCGTTTCGCTGACAGTCTCGCCTCCAAATCGCCGATGTTTGTTTTTCTTCCTTTCTGTCCCGCAACTCCTGCCATATCCAAGACATACGCATAGGCCTATATACACAGTGCAGCAGTGCTGCAGTGGAATACTGAAATATAATAATGTAGCCTAATACTGAAAAGGAAGTCTACAAATGCGAACTGTACAACTACCGGTACTCTACACCTTCAGGTCACAGAAACGAACGAGTCATAGTGCCTGACTGCTGTACCGTACCAGTAGTCAAGTTTCAGTACTGTATCACAGTAACAGTAGGCATCGGATGTTAGGCCTTGCTGACTTCTGCTGTAGTGCAGTACAACAGTAGTGCACTACCGGTACTCTACAGCTAGCAGCAAGGGAACTAGGTAGCGTATGCGCATGCGCATGTTAGGCCTATCCTCAGCCAGTTCGATATGATACTCCTGGGCCAGCTACCATTACGACAGTCTGTTATGATACTCATGGGCTGCGTGTTGTGAATGCGTTTTAAAATGCCTTTTAAAAATCGATTTGAAATCGACTTTAAAATCCATTTTAAATTGCATTTTATTTTTTATTTGAATTTTTTTTCATATGCATTTTAAAATTAGTTTTTTTATTTCATTTAAAAATATATAAATATATTTTTTTGTTATGATACTCATGGGCCACCATACAACAGCCCTCTCTCCTGTTGGACGGCAACAACAATGCTAAATGACCATTCTTTGTACAATACTGTTTTTTGTACTCAAGCTTGTACAAACAATGGGGCAAGTGGATTAGATGAAATCCCTGCGGAGGTATGGAAAACAGGAGTAGGCCAACTAAATGCAGACTATTATTGGAGCTGAAAGGGGTAAAGCCACAACCAATTTGGACTAGAAGCCAACTAAAGCCTCTCCCCAAGAAAGGAGACCTCGGCATACCAACAAACTATCGTGGGATCTGTCTGCTTGTGGTATGGTAGCTAACAAAATATACAATAAAATGATTCTATATAGGATTAGGCCTCACATAGAGAAACTACTGCGTAAGAGCCAAAACGGATTTCGACCAAATAGTTCAATTATTGCTCAGATACTTGCGCTGCGGAAACGGAGTGAGGGAATTAAGTCAAAGAAACTCCCCACAGTCATGACTTTTGTGGACTTCTAGAAAGCATTCGACTCAATCCATAGAGGTAAAATGCTGGAAATCCTCAGAGCTTATGGAATACCGAGGTAATTGTGGCTTGCATTGGTTTATTATATTGTAACACAGAAGCTCAGGTACTCTCACCAGATGGTGAAACTGAGTTATTCTTAATCCCGGCTGGCGTGTGGCAAGGTGACACATTGGCGCCATTACTATTTGTAATTGTACTGGTTATGCAAGGAGAACGGCCACAAACACTTTCCACTGTGGCTCGAAAGAACTTAGTCTTCAGGTACCTGGAGAGCTGATTTCCAGATGGTATTCATTTTTGATAGAGGTACCCAAGCCTTTGCTTTCCTAACTTCTATGTCCTTTTTGGAACTCTCTATCCATGATCCTAGGTACTGGAAGTCATCGACCTTCCTTAGTTGATTATTATCAATGGTTGTCAAGTTTCCATCAACATTAAAGGTCATGAATTCGGTCTTGGTAGCATTTATATGCAATCAAACCTCCTTAGCAGCCCTCTCCACTTCATTTAGTAGAAGCTGTGCATCTGCTGGCGTATTAGAGACCAGGGTGATGTCATCCGCAAAAACGGCGTCTGTGACTGTAGTTGCCGGGTATCTACTACTTCTCTGCCCCCTAACACTACAAAATAGAGACAAAATCTGGATCATCAGCCCCCTAATACTGTACCGACGGTGGGTCTTCAGTCCCCACTGATTACCTTCCGACCGCAACGGTGACCCCCCGCCAGCATTGCCCGTTTTGAATCCTCTGCACTCCCTTCGTCGCTTCCCCCCGGTGCGCCCGCTGCGCCTACCGGTACCTTAGCCCTCCATTAGAACGAATAGCTACCGTAGCGGCGCATGCATTCACAAACAGTCTGGCAGTCTAATGGAATCCCGTGGGATTATCGCATCTTTAATCACATAGAAACTATTAATCAAAGGGTAGAAATCATAGTTCGAGGTTGTAATTTGCAGTAACCATTGATAATTGAGAAAAAACAGCAAAGAATTTAAAGCAGAAATAAGATACACATCAAAATTTACAAATAAATACAAAGAATTACGAATATTGCAAGCAGAAACAAAATACAGGGAGAACAGAGAGATGCACATAACGGAAACACAGCCAATTTATAGGTGATGCAACAGGGTTGACGCAATAATCGTCCCATTGGCTCAGCAATCCACGCCACCACTAGACCAACCTGGAACAGCTGGGCCAATAAGGAAGCCGGATTGTGAACCTCGGGGCTCCCAAATCACAAATTATTACCATATATGGTAATGAATTGCGTGGCCCTAACATTAATTTCGCGATATTTAAAGTACATTAAGTACAATCTAATATAAAGCCAATTTGAAGACAAATATAATGGAAATTAACGCAAATACACGATTAATTCGATGAATACCAATAAACAGCAAGCTTGTATCAAGGTTTTATAGGAAACTTGCTACCGTAAATGTTATTTATTTATATTTTATTACAAAATTACGTATGTAAGGCTACATACTATACAAAATGAATAAGATCTATGAATGTGGTTATTTTATTTTCCCTATCTAACTATGGCTGCATGTCATTATGGCTTATCTAAATATTCTACACTGTATAATGGGCTGATAATAGTAACAGATGAAGTCAAATTCCTTCTTGAAGTCCACAAAAGTCATGACTGCATGAAGATTGTTTGACTTAATTCCTTCAATCAGTCTCCGTAGTGCAAGTATCTGAGCTATTGTTGACCTACTTGGTCGAAATCCGTTTTGGCTCTTACGCAGTAGTTTCTCTATGTGAGGCCTAATCCTATATAGAATCATTTTATTGTATATTTTGGCAGCTACCACAAGCAGACAGATCCCGCGATAGTTTGTTGGTATGCCGAGGTCTCCTTTCTTGGGGAGAGGCTTTAGTTGACCTTTAGTCCAAATTGGTGGTGGCTTTTCCCCTTTTAACATCCGGTTGCAAACATTCAATAATGGTCTGTTTAGCACTCCGGTTCTCCAATTTTCCATACCTCCGCTGGGATTTAATCTAATCCATTTGCTTTATTATTGGACATGCTTTTAATGCTTCTTTGGAGTTCGGCAGGTGTCAAGTCCCCTGTTTCTATAGGTAGTGTCTTGTCATATATTTTCCTTGTAAGGCTGACCTCGATGTTTGGTGGCTGCCCAAGCAAGTTGCTGAAGTGATTTTTCCACTTCCCAACACGTTCTTCAGGACTATCGGCTTTTAGGCGCCCCTTTGCACAACTTTTCCGACCAGATACCTCATTTACAGTTTGCCAGGTAAGTCTTGATTGTTGCTGTATGTGAGCTGTTGTAATTGCTTCAATTTTATCCTGTATGTACTTTTCCTGGCTGATGTTGTAGGCCAATTTAAGATCGTCCTTAGCTTTCTCAACCTTGTTAACTTTTTCGGTTGTTGGTTGTTCGGTTTTAACTTTTTAGGCTATCTTAAAATCTTCTCTCTCACATGTAACCTTAGAATTTTGCCATGGCACATACTGTTTTCGTTTGGGTTTCTGGGGGATATGCCTCTTAGCTGATTCCTTGTGGGCTGTTATTATATTCTGGTATATTGAATCGGTGGATTGGTCTTCATCCATTGATTGATGTGCTTCAAAGCGGTTTTGAACTTCTACTGTGTAAGCATCCTTTACTGTATTGTCAGTTCGGAGTTTCTCCCAGTCATAGTTGATTTGCTTGCTTGTCCTGGGTTTGCTGGCTCTTAAACTGAGTCTGATCTCTGCAGTCACAATTCTGTGGTCCGAACCAATTAGGTTGAACGAGCTGTATTATGCCTCGCAGTTGATCATGATGTTTCTCCACTTTTTGTTTATAAGGATGTAATCCAGTTGTGCATTTGTTCCATTTGGGTATTGAAAGGTCCATAGCTTCCCCTTACTCTTTTCGAATGTGTTGTTTGTTGGTATCAGTTCACATTCTTCCATTAGGTCTAAAAGTAAGTACCCATTTCTGTTAGAACTGGTGTTATAGGTGTAACCCTTGTTGTCTTCTGGGCTAATTTGCGCATTCAGGTCACCAGCAGTGACTTTAACATTGTGTTTCGGAATGTCCTTTATAAGTCCAGTCAATTCTTCATAAAACTTGACTGCTTGTTCTGGCTCTGAGGCATTGGTTGGACTGTAGCAACATACAACTGTTGCCTTGGGATTTCCATCAAATGTTGCGATCATAACCCTGGAATTTATAGATTCGATATTGTTTAGGGTCTTAAGTGCAAATGGGCTTAGCAGAATTCCTACTCCACCAATTGATGCATTGGCCGAGTTTCTTACTGCTGAGCTTGTTACTAACGTCCATCCATTTCCAATGTCATTGTACTTCATAACTTTAAGGTAAACACTAGAGTCTTACACCCTTTAACTACAAAAAAATATAGAATCAGGACATTAAGCCCAAAATACCTTCCAGACCCTAAGGCCATCAAGGAACACAAAACAAAACAAACAAAAAACACAAACAAAAGTATAGTATCAGGACATTAGGCCCAAAATACCTTCCAGACCCTAAGGCCATCAAGGAACACAAAACAAAACAAACAAAAAACACAAACAAAATATATTATATACCATGCTCCACATACAAGTATGTATCGCAACCCTAACCCTAAAACCTAACCGCCATACACTAAATGATACCGGTATTTAACTGCACAAAAGCTAAGCCTATAATATGACATTATTGTCGCCAAAAATTCAA
The DNA here is from genome assembly GCA_032718475.1 of Nemertoderma westbladi. NCBI lineage: Eukaryota > Metazoa > Xenacoelomorpha > Nemertodermatida > Nemertodermatidae > Nemertoderma > Nemertoderma westbladi. Next base: position 10,562 of record JAUCBJ010007911.1, read on the forward strand.
TTGTACTACATGGCAGTGTCTTCATGACAAATCCGATGTTCTGGGATGCAGATGATGTCGATGTTATATTCCATTGCCAGAGCGACCATGTCACACTGTTTGGTATGTGCTTTCAGCGTGCGTGCGTTCATTGTAGCAATCTTTAGTGTCTTTTTACATTTCAACAGGTTGGTTCTTCTTTCTTCTATGTTTTCTGATCCAGTAGCCAATTTATCGACCCCAGCCTGGTGTACCATTGAGGGACGCGGTCCTTGTTGACCCGGGCAACGACCGAGCCGGTATTTCTCCAGGAGAGTCCTCATACTTTACCGACGCAGCAGGTCTTTTCTTATTACCATAGCAACGGGAAACAATTTGTAATATGTAGAATATCCGTCAGAAACATGGCATATGTATTTCAGATGCATATCAATATGTTATATGTCAACATTCATAATATATCATATATTCACTCATATTAATTCACAAGCGAAATCATTATTCTATCGTTACCATAGCAACGGGCATACTTTATTATAGGGCCATAAGACAGTGATGAAGTCAGTAATGAGCCTGCAATAACATCAACACCAGAGTAAGTAATGAGCCTGCAATAACATCAACACCAGAGTCAGTAATGAGCCTGCAATATCGAACAGTAAAATCAACCCCAGAGCCAGTAATGAGCCTGCAATATCGAACAGTAAAATCAACACAAGTGTCAGTAATGAGCCTGCAATATCGAACAGTGAAATCAACACTAGAGCAGGAATGGGCCTGCAATATCGAACAGTAAAATCAACGACAAGTGTCAGTAATGAGCCTGCAATATCGAACAGTAAAATCAACACAAGTGTCAGTAATGAGCCTGCAATATCGAACAGTAAAATCAACACAAATGTCAGTAATGAGCCTGCAATATCGAACAGTAAAATCAACACAAGTGTCAGTAATGAGCCTGCAATATCGAACAGTAAAATCAACCCCAGAGCCAGTAATGGGCCTGCAATATCGAACAGTAAAATCAACACCAGAGTTAGTAATGGGCCTGCAATATCGAACAGTAAAATCAACACAAGTGTCAGTAATGAGCCTGCAATATCGAACAGTAAACTCAACCCCAGAGCCGGTAATGGGCCTGCAATATCGAACAGTAAAATAAACACCAGAGTCAGTAATGAGCCTGCAATATCGAACAGTAAAATCAACCCCAGAGCCAGTAATGAGCCTGCAATATCGAACAGTAAAATCAACATAAGTGTCAGTAATGAGCTTTCAATATCGAACAGTAAAATCAACCCCAGAGTCAGTAATGAGCCTGCAATATCGAACAGTAAAATCAACCACAGAGCCAGTAATGAGACTGCAATATCGAACAGTAAAATCAACCACAGAGCCAGTAATGAGCCTGAACCCAGAGCCAGTAATGAGCCTGCAATATCGAACAGTAAAATCAACCCCAGAGTCAGTAATGAGCCTGCAATATCGAACAGTAAAATCAACCCCAGAGCCAGTAATGAGCCTGCAATATCGAACAGTAAAATCAACATAAGTGTCAGTATTGAGCCTGCAATATCGAACAGTAAAATCAACACCAGAGTCAGTAATGAGCCTGCAATATCGAACAGTAAAATCAACCCCAGAGCCAGTAATGGGCCTGAAATATCGAACAGTAAAATCAACACCAAAGTCAGTATTGAGCCTGCAATATCGAACAGTAAAATCAACCCCAGAGCCAGTAATGAGCCTGCAATATCGAACGAACAGTAAAATCAACCCCAGAGTCAGTAATGAGCCTGCAATATCGAACAGTAAAATCAACCACAGAGCCAGTAATGAGCCTGCAATATCGAACAGTAAAATCAACACCAGAGTAGTAATGAGCCTGCAATATCGAACAGTAAAATCAACACCAGAGTCAGTAATGAGCCTGCAATATCGAACAGTAAAATCAACCCCAGAGCCAGTAATGAGCCTGCAATATCGAACAGTAAAATCAACACCAAAGTCAGTATTGAGCCTGCAATAACATCAAAACCAGAGTCAGTAATGAGCCTGCAATATCGAACAGTAAAATCAACACCAGAGTCAGTAATGAGCCTGCAATATCGAACAGTAAAATCAACCCCAGAGCCAGTAATGGGCCTGAAATATCGAACAGTAAAATCAACACCAAAGTCAGTATTGAGCCTGCAATATCGAACAGTAAAATCAACCCCAGAGCCAGTAATGGGCCTGAAATATCGAACAGTAAAATCAACCCCAGAGCCAGTAATGAGCTTGCAATATCGAACAGTAAAATCAACACCAAAGTCAGTATTGAGCCTGCAATATCGAACAGTAAAATCAACACCAAAGTCAGTATTGAGCCTGCAATATCGAACAGTAAAATCAACCCCAGAAGCCAGTAATGGGCCTGAAATATCGAACAGTAAAATCAACACCAAAGTCAGTATTGAGCCTGCAATATCGAACAGTAAAATCAACCCCAGAGCCAGTAATGGGCCTGAAATATCGAACAGTAAAATCAACCCCAGAGCCAGTAATGAGCTTGCAATATCGAACAGTAAAATCAACACCAAAGTCAGTATTGAGCCTGCAATATCGAACAGTAAAATCAACACCAAAGTCAGTATTGAGCCTGCGATATCGAAAAGTAAAATAAACCCCAGAGCCAGTAATGAGCCTGCAATATCGAACAGTAAAATCAACCCCAGAGTCAGTAATGGGCCTGCAATATCGAACAGTAAAATCAACACCAAAGTCAGTATTGAGCCTGCAATATCGAACAGTAAAATCAACACCAAAGTCAGTATTGAACCTGCAATATCGAACAGTAATGTGACTGGATCCACCGAGGATCCCGGTTTATCCGATTTCTTAACTACGCGTCCCCGCCGTGTGCATGAAAAGAGTCCTGGTGTTATTAACTCTGGTTATTGTTGGTAACGTATGTATAATGTATAGAGTATAAGCACAGTTTATGGATTGCAGGATTGGATGAGTACCGGTAACGTACAAATGTGATATAATGGCAGTGGACGGAGACGGTGATAAGAGTCTCGGTACCACCCTAACTAACTGACTAAAGAGTGAATGAATGATACACTGACATGGTAATATATTGCACCGGTTGGCCGCATTACACTACTCAGCCGATGCCTTCCCCCCATTGGCTAATAACTCACTTGTCACCCTCCCATTTCCCTGGGTGTGCTTCCCCCCCGCTGCTGTCTCTCTCTCCCTCCCGGAGGTATAACCTCTGACCCCCGCTGTGTGTGTTCCCTTGGGGCCTATTGTCCCCGCTTATTGGGGTGACACGAGGTTGATTGGTAACCAACCTCGTGCTCCCAATATTGCTTAAAACCAACTCTGTGTGGGCCTGGTTAGCGGAATTGAATACGCTAACACTCCCCCCCATGCTATCTTCCTGGTGAGAAGATAGCATCCACCTCTAGTGCGCTACAATTCCGCTGGATCTCGACCTAGTATCGAGTGTGGGTGGAACTATTTTCTCGGAGCCGGCTTTCCAGACCGCCCCCTATGGGTATGATATCGCTACCCTGTTTACCTGGCGTCCCGTGTCGGGCCGATCGTGCGCTCCTCTCACACGACTTTTGTTTCCCCAACACTTTCACCACTAACTCTACTCTGTTCTCACCCTGACTCTCCTCTACTTCTCCTCACTTCCGCTCTAACTCTCGGACCTTCCCTGTCCCTCACTCAGCCTCTTATTCCTCCCAATAGCAAAATTTATCTCAAAATTAGATAATGTATTCGATTGAGTAAACAGCCCGATATATGTAATGTTTGATATACTTAGTTAGTATTATGTGTGTTTGTTGGGAATATAAATATATGTTACTCTACTATGTATTACATCTGGTCCTCACACGGCTATAATGTTGTCTATATAAGCATCTGTAATATTTTTGTATGATAATGTGCTGTCTTATTTTGAGGGTGACGGTAGATATTTTGATTTGTACGTCTCATTTTGTATCTTGTTTAGTGCATATTACCGATGTTAGTTATGTAACAGTTAATGTGAAGACAATAAACAATCAATCAATCAATCAATCCCCCCCCCACACTTGAATTGCGCCCGCACTCTCCCCGCACTACAACTCAACCCCTATCTCACTCACTCACTCCCGGCGAGTCTCACCCCCCTCCCGTGCCGTCGCACTCAAGAAGTGTGAAGTCGTCCAGCGTCCCGTTCGTCATAGTCAATCGTCCCCCAGTCCCAGTAGCTAATTGGAAAAAGGTTGAATGACTATAGTACTTACTTCGATTATATTTTGCTAAACTAATAATGATTACTACGTACGTACCTACTAATTGCACTTTTCAATTATATAAATTACTTGAATTTGTACTTAGGAGTTCGCACATCTCGCGTGGTGCCTTCCAGGCATGTTACACCAAAGTCTTAGTTCGTTCCACCAGCCTTTGGGAACCACCTCAAGTCTTTCCCTCTGTCGTCCTCCTCCCTAGGTCGTTTCCTGGTCACTGCCACTCCTTTGATCTTGTCTGCTTTCTGGCTTCGGACCCTCGCCGCCACCTCCTTACTGATCCCGGTCGTCGACTCCTTGGGTGCCGGTGTTATTAGCTCCCGCTATCGCTTCGCGGGTGGCCGCTCCGAGTGGCCCTGTTGTCTCCCCCTGGTGGCGTCCCATAGGATCATCTTCATTGCCCGCGGCACATGCTCCGCCAAGAAGTCCCTGAACTCTCCTCTGTTCTGTGGCGTCCACCTGTCCAAATACCTCTGCGTATTTATCACCCCGGCATATGACGCCACCATCGCCACTTCCTGGTAGGTAAACGGAAGCTCCGTTTGATAATCTCCATGTGGGCCTCCTGATTGATGTTAAAGAAGCCCCACCAGAACTCCTGGGCCTTCATACATTGCCGAGTCATCGCCCCGACGTCGGCCCACTCCTCGAAGATCCTAAACTTCTCTTCGTCGTCCATCCAGTCACACTGGCGTCCGTAATGTCCCCGAAAGTTACACTTCGAACATCGGTTATGCAACCGTGGACACGCCCCCATCCTGTGGCTCGACTCGCGGCAGTAGAGACAACTAGTCCCTTTCTGGAACCGGTACAAACAGCTCCTTTCCTGATGGGTCTGTCTCCCACAGTAGTCACAGCCGAGCACCAATGTCTCCCGCCCCACGTCGTCTTTCGTCCCAAGCGATCGCCGCGGTCTGTGGAGTCGCTGGTAAGCGAACTTCCGGATGTTAGCATCCCTGTCTACGTCGATCTCCTCGCCCCTCCTGGGCATCGTCTCCCCGAATACTACCCGTGGTGCCGTCCCCGGTTGCTCGCCCAACCTGATAGTGCTCCCCGCGAAATCCATCGCCGGCTCCTCGTGCACCCAGGCCCGCTTGCCGGGTCTATCCCAGAAGGCCCTCGCCCCACTGGCCGTCACCACCCTCCCGCCAACCCAGTCCGTGTCCGAGTGGCCGATCCTCCCGATGGGCGGCATCTCTCCGAACTCGTCGTCGTCCTCCTCTGGCAGTGGCTCCAACCCCGGTATCCCAGTGGACCCACTATGTCCCTTCCCGCCTTGGCTCTCGCCTGTAGCTTTCCATCCTTCTAGCTCCCCTAGCCTCCTTAGCGGCTGGTCGCCCTCGGCGCCCGCTGGTATGGGCATCGTCTGCAATCCCGACGTTGACTGTTTCGGTGATCCCACCATCCATCCTAGTTCTCGCCTTAGAGACTCCCCCGAACTCCCTGATGAGGTCCAACGAAGTTCGTATAAGGCCGCCTGTTCCTCGAAGCCATAGCTCTGTGCCCTAGCTTCCTCCTCCCTTTCCTCTGCTTCTCTCCTCTCCTGTCTAGCGACTTCTTCCAATCGCTTTGCCTCTCGTCTATCCGTCTCTAGCTGCTCCCACCTCTAATACGGCGTATCTACCTCCCCGTCTACCAGATATCGGCTGTTGTAGTACACCGACTCGCCCTTCAGCCCCAGGTGGTCTACCAGACCCTCGAAAGCCGTCTTAAAGGCTCTTCTGTAGCTTAGGGGTGATCCCGATAATAGGAATGCCGTTGGTTCCCTCTCGATAACCACGGTCATGAATAGGTTAAGCAAACCCATCATTATCCAGTCCTCCTGTAGGATATATCGCTTCTGATATACCTTTATCGCTCCTCTCCGGAATTGATACACCTCTTGTCTCCCTGGCCTCGCTCCCCACTTCAGCGAGTTCACCAAGTCCGCTCCGTACTCCTCTCTGAACTTACTCCAGTCCATCGGTTTGTGACACACAAGCCCCATTAACTGGCCCATTGCCACCGCCCCGCAATGTCCTGTGTTCTCCACTAGTCCCAACCCGTCTGGTGCTGTCATAGCCATATAGACCGTCTGCATATCCAGAAGGTTGGGGGTGTCCGGACCGATGATTCTCTCCGCGTCATCGCGAATCGCTGATCCCACTTTTGTCGTCGACTTCTCTCTCACTAGGGTTTGCACCGCCTTCGGCAACCGGTTCAACTTCGGCCCGTCTTTCTTTCCATACATTCCTAGATCGAATAGGAATATATCCCCATTTGGCGCGGCCAAATGTAGGAGTATGGTTCTGGCCGACCCCGCCGATCCTCTCCTCGAATCCTCCTCGTCTTCCACGGTTCCTTCGTCGTCTAGGATCATGTATCCTCCCCTGCTGACGGACTCTACGAACCTCTTCCAATCTTTCCTCGGTGGCTCTCTCGCGTACTTTGGAATCCCGTACTTCGCCTCGTCTCCTTTCACCACGTAGTGGAAATGCTCGAAGATCGCATTGTCCAGCGACGGCGTCCCGTAGGTCCCGACCAGCCGCTGTTCGTGCACCTCCCTGAAATGGTCCTATAGCGCTCACGCTGCGTGACCTCTCTCTAACCGCTCGTAGTATCCCCTCATCTTCTCTTCCGGATGCCTCTTGGTGAAATCCACTAGTATTTCTTTTCCTCCTGACTCCGCCTTTCTCTTCCTGATCAGTTTCCCTGCCATTCCGAACTCTTTCACTCGCTCACCTGTAAGGTGGTGCCTTGCCAAGGCGCAGTACAGATGAGTGATAAAGTTAAGATGGTCTGTACAGTTCGACAATGGCCTATTTCCTACTTACTTTTGAGTTATAGCCTAAATTTTACTACTTTGTTTCTGAAACTATCAAATTGTGCCCTAAATTACAATTTTGTCCGTTACTTTAATTATGTTGCAGAATTTACTTTCTACTGTTACCATAATTTGTTGATTTTCTAATTTCTCATTTATTTTAATTTAATTCAATCCTACTACTGTGCTACTACTTACTATTGCCAATGGATTACTCTATTTCATAATCCACATTCTGGCCTACTCTGTGGGCTTGTGCAGTACAACAGTATGCGTCGTGTGGCCTATACGATTTATCCAGCTGTACTCATATGCCCCCCTCTCGCTACTCACTACTAACTAATACCTACATTATACATACCCTTCTACCACTAACTCTTACTATCCGGTGCTACGTACCCTCTTACTAACTTCTAACTAACTTCTACCAACCAGTACTACGTACCCTCTTACTAAATCTAACTCCGCTAACTAACTAACTGGTACTTACATACCCTCTTACTAACTCTAACTCCGCTAACTAACTAACTGGTACTTACGTACCCTCTTACTAACTCTAACTCTCTTCAACTAACTAATGGTACTACGTACCCTCTAACTACCTCCAACTCTCTTCAACTAACTAACGGTACTATGTACCCTCTAACTACCTCTAACTCTCTTCAACTAATTAACGGTACTATGTACCCTCTTACTAACTCTAACTCTCTTCAACCAACTAACGGTACTATGTACCCTCTAACTACTTAGCTAACTAACGGTACTACGTACCCTCTGACTACTAACTCCTACTAACTAATGGTACTACGTACCCTCTAACTACCTACTCTTACTATCTGCCTAACTCTTACTAACTTCCATCTGCCTACTTTCTCTTCCTTTATTTATTATTTTTTATATTTTATTTTATTTGTGGGAAGGGCGTCTCGCCCTCAATCCCACCCCCCTCAGTCCAAAACTTGGACGACTAAACTCTTCACAACTATGGTGCTCCCTCTAATAGGCAGCACTTGCCTACAGCCCTTCTATAGGTCTTTCTATCTTTCGCTCCCATCTTCCCACCTATCCGCACTTCTACCGAACGGACTCTTCCGTCCTCGTCGGAGTAAGTGCCCACAACTCTCGCCAACCGCCATTGGTTGTTGATGATGGTATCATCCGTGACGATCACCAGATCACCCTCCTTTAACTCTTTGTTCGTGTTCCTCCACTTACATCTCCTGTGGAGCGTGGGTAGGTATTCCTCGACCCACCTCCTCCAGTACTCTGCGCTTATCGCTTTAGCGACTTTCCAACTCTGTTGGGAGTGTATATCGTCTGGGTCTACACCCCACATGTCGATGGTCGCTGACCTCTCCATTAGAAAGTGACTGGGCATCAGCACATCTAATGACTCCGGGTCATCATTTTCTGGGTATAGCGGTCTGCTATTAATGATACCCTCGCACTTTGCTAGTACCGTCCTCAGCACGTCCTCTGTAACCATGTGGGTGTTCATCAATTTCGTCATCAGACGCTTGGAACTACCCACTAGTCTCTTGACGCATCCTAGAGTATGCGGAGCATACGGCGTCCTCCTCTCCCACTTCACTTGTCGTCTTCTCATGGCTGCTCTGACTTCTTCCCCTTCCAGGATATCCAAGGCATCCGCCATCTCGTTCTCCACCCCCACAAAGTTGGTTCCGCTGTCAGAATATATTACTGCAATCGTCCCACCTTTGCGGTCTCTGAACCTTTCTAGAGCATTAATGAATGCTGATGCGGTTGCATCTTGGGCGAGTTCTATCCCTACCGCCCGTGTATTGTTACATACGAAGATGATGCCGTAGCGCTTCTCCGTGTGCCGCATCACCTTAATCTTTATTGGCCCGAACATATCCACACCGCAATGCGTAAATGGCGGGTCGTGCTGTCTTACTCTACTGGCCGGTAGTGGCGCCATTTCCTGTATGGCCCGCTCCTTCTTAGCTCGTCGGCAGGTCTGGCATTGCCCCACTACCGCCTTTACCTTCTTTCTCAACTGTTTGACCCAAAAGGTCCTTCGTATCTCTGTGAGGGTACGGTTGGTGCCCCCGTGCAATATCGACTTATGGGAGTCCCAGATGATCTGATGGACTATCGGTGATCCATTGGGGATGATGATGGGCTTTGGTGGGATGACAATACTGTTGTTGTTCAACACCCTAGAGTTCATTACTAGGATCCCGTCATCAATAAGTTGTGGTGACAGTGCGATCAGTTCGCTGTCCCGTCGGAGATGCTGTTGTTTACCGACGCGTTCCACTTCGTTGCCGTAATTCTTCCTCTGTTCGTAGTGGATGACGGCTTTGGCCGCCCCCTCCAGATCGACGGTTATTTTACCCTTTGTATCTCTACCGATTCCCCTAAGGAAGTCCCCGAAGGCTCTCCAGTACGCTACTAACTTCTTGGTCTTATACCAACTAGAGCTGTAGCTAAGGAGTTTGTCCGTTGGGTTATCGCACAGTTCTTCCGGTTTCGGTTGCACGTCCCTTATCTCCCTCACCATCTGGCTGTATATCTCCTCACCTTCTGAATCTACTCCCTCCTCTTCTAACGCTACTTGTTCTGCGCCCGGGTCCACCTTTCTCATCGGCAGCCAGGCTGTCCTGTCGTTCAGAAATTGCGGCCCATGCTGCCACAATACTTCCTTCTTCAAGAAAGTGTGGCGTGCCACGCCCCTCGATAACAAGTCCGCTGGGTTCTCGTCCGTTGGGCAGTAGTGCCACCTTCCTAACTCCGTAATTGCCCTTATTTTGTCCACCCTATTTGCGACGAATATAGGGTATCTCGTCCTTTCGTTGTGTAGCCAACCGAGCACTACCATGGAATGAATGGTGTGTTTCCACTATGTTGGGAATAGCGTCCACTAAGTAGGCTGTGGCCCTAACTCCTAATCTCGCAGCTGTCAACTCGAGTTTCGGAACTGATGCTGAATCTGGTGGCGTCAACTTCGCTTTACTGAATGCGAGTCTGGGCTTGTGAGCCCCCTCTCTTTGTACTAAGTAGAGTGCCGCTCCGTATGCCTCTAATGACGCATCGGAGAACATATGTAAATCCAGATTCGTCATGTCCCCATCCGGGAAATATACACGTGGCATGCTGCATGTTCCCATCTGCTCTAAACTCTCTGTCCACTTGCTCCATTGATTGCTAATCTCTTCCGGGACCTCTGTGTCCCATTCGTCCTTTAATTTGTATACTCTCTTGAGTATCTGTTTCCCCGTGACTAGTAATGGGGATGCTAGGCCTAGGGGATCGTATATCCTCGCTATATACGACACATAGCCCCTCTTTGTGTGGATACCTGCGCCCTCCTGACTCAACTGGTATTTCAACTCGTCTGTCTCTCGGTTCCACACGATTCCTAGTGCCTTCTGCTGGGACTCCACTCTCTTGTTCGCCATGTCCTGTCCCTTGGCTGTTGTGGGATTCTCCATGGTCGACTCTGGCCTCCTGTCCTCTATGGCTTTCATGAACTCTTGCGAGCTGGATTGGAACTTGGTTAGGTTGAACCCGGATCCTTTTAGGATGTCGCGAACCTCGCGCCCCGTGTCCAGTAGTTTCTTAACCATATTTCCAGACTCCATCCCGTCATCTACATAGAAACCTCGTCGAATCATATCGACGGCTTTGGTGCTGAACTTATTCTCCTTCCCTTCTACCGTGTCTCTTATGGCCATAGTCATTGTAAACGAAGACGACTTGGCTCCCATATTCTGTACTATCATCTTATACATTGGTATGGTCGACGGTTCCTCATCGCCGTCGTACCATAGGAAGCGCTGGCTATCGCTATCCTCTTCCGTTACACGGACTTGGTTGAACATGCCTTCGATGTCGCAGGTGAAAGCGTGTTTACCATTCCTGAATCTGAGTAGGACCTCGATCCCTGAGTTGTAGATGTTGGGACCCTCCAGCAGATAATCGTTTAGGCATTTTCCGTTGGTCTTGGCCGATGCATCAACTACCATCCGCAGTTTACCTTTCTTTGGGTGTAGAGCCACGTGGAGTGGCAGGTAATAGGTCCTGTCCGTGTTTGGTTCATCGACCGGTAACTCCACGGCCCATCCTTTCTCGACATACTTTCTAATTGTCTTATGAATGTACTCATTCTTCTCGGGGCTCCGTTTTAGCGTCTGCTTCAACTTACGAAGCCTTGTGAGTACCATCCCTTTGTTGTCGGGTAACGGTAGCTTCAGTAGCTTCCATACCATCCCTATGGTATACTTCCCCTCATCGCATGTCATCGATTCCTTTACACTTTGTAAAGCCTGCTTGTCTTCTACCGAGGTTCCGATCCTGGTCTCCTTTAATCCCTCAAAATCCCGCCTGAGCAGTCTCCTGAGCTGCTCCTCCGCTCCCTCATCTCCCATTTCTCACATGATTCCCGCGAACATGCATCCTGATGTCTCCGACATCCTAAATGGTATCTTACTCCTGATTGGGCCACTCAGCGTCCACCCGAATGGTGTTAATATCGCCACCGGGTCACACTGCCTGTCTTCGCCGAAGACCGTTTGCATTCTCTCGTGGGCCGTCGGGCAGTCCATTCCTACTATGATGGATACCTTCCTGACGTCCACCTCTGGGATTGAGAAGTCAATACTGTCCAGGAATCTATATTGTTCGACCTCGATGTTGGTTGGCCGCCTGGCGTTAATATTTATCGACTCTATCACCTGGATGGGGTCTATGGTCACCCCATAGTTGCATCCCGGTGCTATCGCTGCTATCGCGCACCGTCCGGTCCTCATCTCCAGAACCTCATCTTTGCTGGAGATGGTTGTTACCGCCATTCTACTTGGCCTCGTTCTCAATCCTATCTCTTCGGCCACCCAATCCTCAACTAAGGTGAAGGCTGCACCACTGTCGACCAGCATCAGTGTGGTTACTGATCGATTGCCTTCCCCGATTATCCTTACTGGTACTACCCCCAATAGTACCGTTCCTCTCTTCCTCGCCACTACGGTGCTCGTTGCCATTGTCTGTCCTTTACTCTGACCGAACTTAATTGGCATTTCTTTGCATTGGTTGGCTCTATGTCCACTCATCACACATCGCGAGCAGATTTCATTTTTTCTCGCGTATTCTACCTGATCTTCCCTGGGTAGCGCCTGCCAATACCTGCAGTTCATGGTCCGATGAAGCGCATTTGTGTGTAGTTGGCATTTGCTCTTTGGGTTGTAGCCATCCTTATAAAGTGTGTTGCATATCGCACTTATATTTGTACCAAAGTCCCTACTATTCTTATTCTTTGGGTTCGGCCTACTGGGCGTGCTGGGGTTATGGTTATTTGTGTTGTTGTTTTTCCCCTGTCCGCTCCATGATGTGGTCTTACCCCCGGCTACTTGTGGACTGGTAGTCAGTCCCCAGCGTTGCTGCGTACGGCAGCGACTGTCTGAGCTTTGGCAATTCATTTGACGCGTTATGCTCTGGTTTCGGCCTGTGGTAATTGGTCTTTGATCCCTTTCCCAGGCTATCCTCGCTGTAGACTGGGTCCGTTATAAGTTCAGCTTCCTAGTTTAAGAAGCTTGACATCTCTTCTAAACCCGGTTCCGCACCCTTCCTATCTCGAGTGGAGAAAGCAATTTTCTCCACTTATTGCGCAGCCACATCGGTAGTGCCTGGGCTATCGTAGTGATGTTGTTGGACGCGTTGAGTTTGTATAGCGCGTCCAGCGTCGAGCGATCGCTGTTAGCTAGTATCACCCGTTAAATCAATTAAATCCTCCAAATCAATTAAATTGTTTTGCACGCCTAAATTAGAAACGGAATTATTTTGTTTGTTGTTTGTATCTGAATTATTCTGCGTATTTATATTATTTGGATTATTTTGTAAATTTACATTATTTGAATTATTTTGTAGATTTATATTACTTGAACCATTTGTATTTAAATTTAAATTACTACTACTAGGTAAAATATTTCCTGCAATGAAAGTTTGGTTAGAATTATCCAATACGGTACTATTAATATTAACGTTATCTACTGTATTATTATTACCCCCCCCCCCCCCCCCCCCCGCCCGTACGGTCACACCAGTCTTGGGTCTGTCGTGCGGTCCCTGTAAGTGGGGTATTAATAAATGGTTCCACAACCCTTGGCTCCTCATAAATACTCGAGCCAGCCTCGCTCTCTGACAGCCCCATCTGCGCCAGTTCTAGTCGGCGCTTCTGTTTCGTCTGATACTGCATAAGCCCCCTTAGCCGGGCATGCATACCATCCCGAACACGTTTTCTCTCACTCTCTCTCTCTCTCTATCCTCCCGTGAACTCTGATTGGCTAACTCTGCCTCTCTCGCAACTCTCTTAAGTTGTCTCTCCTCACGTTCTCTCCGCTCATTATCCGCCCTCACCTCACGCTCTTTATGTTCCGCCTCACGCTCTTTACGTTCCGCCTCACTCGCCGCCTCGCGCTCCTCTTGCTCCTTCCTTTCCATCCTTCCTATTTCCTCGCACTTCCTAAAGCTTCTCGCGGCCCTCTCGGCCCTCTCTTTGTTCTCTCTTAACCAGCTCTTTCTCCTGCTCTATTAACGCACTCTCTTCCTCTAACTGTCTCACTAATTCTCTCTGGTCTAGCGCCGCAAGATCGAGTTGGCACGCCAGATCTATTTCTCGCACCCGTTTTTCTTTTGCGGAGGATGTAGTGAACTTATCGGTTGCGACGGACTCCCCTCGCCTTCCCGTCCTGCTAACTTTCCCCCGCCTCCCGGAACTTCCTCCGACCGACGAGACCGAATCCTCGGGTTTAACTTCGGATTCGCCCTCCTCAGGTCTCTTCCAACCCACTAATTTTACTCCCCGGGCATCGACTAAGTATGGCCCTACGTACACTACGCTAGGTTCCATACCCCTACATTCCCATAGTTCAAACAGTTCGCTGGCAACCCATCTCGCTCTCTCATCGGCCAGTTCTCCCTGTCCAAAACGCATTAAGTAATCAAAGTGTCTGTTCGACTCACCTAATCGTTTCCTCAGCTTTACCTCGTCTACCTTCGCCCCTCCTTTGGCCTCTTTCAGTTGCTTTCGGGTCGCGGCGTAGGCTCGTCGGAGCCGGTCGCTGACCCCGACGTCCTCGTCGCCGACGTCTCCTTTGTCCCTCCGTGTCCGGCGTCGTACCGGCGGCCCCACCGTCGTCGTTCCGGTGGGCCGTCTGTCGCCCTCGGCCTGTGGCTGGCCGGCGACTTCGGCACGTCGACCGCCGCTGTGTGTTGACTCGTCTCTCTCCCCCCTCGACTCGTCTCTCCCTTCTCTCGATTCGTCTCTCCCTTCTCTTGATTCGTCTCTCCCTTCTCTCGACTCGCTCTCTCGTTGTAGACGGCCCCCCTCCTCTTGGATTGCCGAATCACCTATTATCGATGGATCCGGCATCGTGGGTCTATACCGTCGCGTCGCGGCCTCGCGGATCGTTAGATCGCTGTCCGGGGTCCGCGGCGGTGTCGCTTCTCCTTCTCGACTCATCTTTACTTCACTTTAGTATAGATTGGTGGCTGGCAGTCACAGTAACAGGCAGCTTGGTTCTTTCCACTAGGGCAGTCAGGCAGTTGCTCGATCTTTCCACTATTAGGGCAGCTGCTAGGTTTCTATAACTCAGGGCAGTGTGAGTCTTATCACTGTGACGGGATCCACCGAGGATCCCGGTTTATCCGATTTCTTAACTACGCGTCCCCGCCGTGTGCATGAAAAGAGTCCTGGTGTTACTGTGTTATTAACTCTGGTTATTGTTGGTAACGTATGAATAATGTATAGAGTATAAGCACAGTTTATGGATTGCAGGATTGGATGAGTACCGGTAACGTACAAATGTGATATAATGGCAGTGGACGGAGACGGTGATAAGAGTCTCGGTACCACCCTAACTAACTGACTAAAGAGTGAATGAATGATACACTGACATGGTAATATATTGCACCGGTTGGCTGCATTACACTACTCAGCCGATGCCTTCCCCCCATTGGCTAATAACTCACTTGTCACCCTCCCATTTCCCTGGGTGTGCTTCCCCCCCCCCTGCTGCTGTCTCTCTCTCCCTCCCGGAGGTATAACCTCTGACCCCCGCTGTGTGTGTTCCCTTGGGGCCTATTGTCCCCGCTTATTGGGGTGACACGAGGTTGATTGGTAACCAACCTCGTGCTCCCAATATTGCTTAAAACCAACTCTGTGTGGGCCTGGTTAGCGGAATTGAATACGCTAACAAGTAAAATCAACACCAAAGTCAGTATTGAGCCTGCAATATCGAACAGTAAAATCAACACCAGAGTCAGTAATGAGCCTGCAATATCGAACAGTAAAATTAACCCCAGAGCCAGTAATGGGCCTGAAATATCGAACAGTAAAATCAACACCAAAGTCAGTATTGAGCCTGCAATATCGAACAGTAAAATCAACCCCAGAGCCAGTAATGAGCCTGCAATATCGAACAGTAAAATCAACACCAGAGTCAGTAATGAGCCTGCAATATCGAACAGTAAAATCAACACCAGAGCCAGTAATGGGCCTGTAATATTGAAAACATCAACACCAGAGTCAGTAATAAGCCTGCAATAACATCAACACCAAAGTCAGTGATGAGCCTGCAATATCGAAAAGTAAAATCAACACCAGAGCCAGTAATGAGCCTGCAATATCGAACAGTAAAATCAACACCAGAGTCAGTAATGAGCCTGCGATATCGAACAGTAAAATCAACCCCAGAGTCAGTAATGAGCTTGCAATATCAAACAGTAAAATCAACCCCAGAGCCAGTAATGGGCCTGTAATATTGAAAACATCAACATCAGAGTCAGTAATGAGCCTACAATAACATCAACACCAGAGTCAGTAATGAGCCTGCAATATCGAACAGTAAAATCAACGCCAGAGCCAGTAATGAGCCTGCAATATCGAACAGTAAAATCAACACCAGAGTCAGTAATGAGCCTGCAATAACATCAACACCAGAGTCAGTAATGAGCCTGCAATATCGAACAGTAAAATCAACCCCAGAGCCAGTAATGAGCCTGCAATATCGAACAGTAAAATCAACATAAGTGTCAGTAATGAGCTTTCAATATCGAACAGTAAAATCAACCCCAGAGTCAGTAATGAGCCTGCAATATCGAACAGTAAAATCAACCACAGAGCCAGTAATGAGACTGCAATATCGAACAGTAAAATCAACCACAGAGCCAGTAATGAGCCTGAACCCAGAGCCAGTAATGAGCCTGCAATATCGAACAGTAAAATCAACCCCAGAGTCAGTAATGAGCCTGCAATATCGAACAGTAAAATCAACCCCAGAGCCAGTAATGAGCCTGCAATAACATCAACCCCAGAGCCAGTAATGAGCCTGAAATATCAAACAGTAAAATCAACACCAGAGTCAGTAATGAGCCTGCGATATCGAAAAGTAAAATCAACCCCAGAGTCAGTAATGAGCCTGCAATATCGAACAATAAAATCAACCCCAGAGCCAGTAATGGGCCTGTAATATTGAAAACATCAACACCAGAGTCAGTAATGACCCTGCAATAACATCAACACCAGAGTCAGTAATGAGCCTGCGATATCGAACAGTAAAATCAACATAAGTGTCAGTAATGAGCCTGCGATATCGAACAGTAAAATCAACCCCAGAGCCAGTAATGAGCCTGCAATATCGAACAGTGAAATCAACACAAGTGTCAGTAATGAGCCTGCGATATGGAACAGTAAAATCAACCCCAGAGCCAGTAATGAGCCTGCAATATCGAACAGTAAAATCAACACCAAAGTCAGTATTGAGCCTGCAATATCGAACAGCAAAATCAACCTCAGAGCCAGTAATGGGCCTGAAATATCGAACAGTAAAATCAACACCAAAGTCAGTATTGAGCCTGCAATATCGAACAGTAAAATCAACCCCAGAGCCAGTAATGAGCCTGCAATATCGAACAGTAAAATCAACCCCAGAGTCAGTAATTAGCCTGCAATATCGAATAGTAAAATCAACACTAGAGCAGGAATGGGCCTGAAATATCGAACAGTAAAATCAACACCAAAGTCAGTATTGAGCCTGCAATATCGAACAGTAAAATCAACCCCAGATTCAGTAATGAGCCTGCAATATCGAACAGTAAAATCAACCCCAGAGCCAGTAATGAGCCTGAAATATCGAACAGTAAAATCAACACCAAAGTCAGTATTGACCCTGCAATATCGAACAGTAAAATCAACCCCAGAGCCAGTAATGAGCCTGCAATATCGAACAGTAAAATCAACACCAGAGTCAGTAATGAGCCTGCGATATCGAACAGTAAAATCAACCCCAGAGTCAGTAATGAGCTTGCAATATCGAACAGTAAAATCAACCCCAGAGCCAGTAATGAGCCTGCAATATCGAACAGTAAAATCAACCCCAGAGCCAGTAATGAGCCTGCAATATCGAACAGTAAAATCAACACCAGAGTCAGTAATGAGCCTGCGATATCGAACAGTAAAATCAACCCCAGAGTCAGTAATGAGCTTGCAATATCGAACAGTAAAATCAACCCCAGAGCCAGTAATGAGCCTGAAATATCGAACAGTAAAATCAACACCAAAGTGAGTATTGAGCCTGCAATATCGAACAGTAAAATCAACCCCAGAGCCAGTAATGAGCCTGCAATATCGAACAGTAAAATCAACTCCAGAGTCAGTAATGAGCCTGAAATATCAAACAGTAAACTCAACTCCAGAGTCAGTAATGAGCCTGCGATATCGAAAAGTAAAATCAACCCCAGAGTCAGTAATGAGCCTGCAATATCGAACAGTAAAATCAACCCCAGAGCCAGTAATGGGCCTGTAATATTGAAAACATCAACACCAGAGTCAGTAATGACCCTGCAATAACATCAACACCAGAGTCAGTAATGAGCCTGCGATATCGAACAGTAAAATCAACATAAGTGTCAGTAATGAGCCTGCGATATCGAACAGTAAAATCAACCCCAGAGCCAGTAATGAGCCTGCAATATCGAACAGTAAAATCAACACAAGTGTCAGTAATGAGCCTGCGATATCGAACAGTAAAATCAACCCCAGAGCCAGTAATGAGCCTGCAATATCGAACAGTAAAATCAACCCCAGAGTCAGTAATGGGACTGCAATATCGAACAGTAAAATCAACACCAAAGTCAGTATTGAGCCTGCAATATCGAACAGTAAAATCAACCTCAGAGCCAGTAATGGGCCTGTAATATTGAAAACATCAACACCAGAGTCAGTAATGAGCCTGCAATAACATCAACTCCAGAGCCAGTAATGAGCCTGCAATATCGAACAGTAAAATCAACCCCAGAGCCAGTAATGGGCCTGAAATATCGAACAGTAAAATCAACACCAAAGTCAGTATTGAGCCTGCAATATCGAACAGTAAAATCAACCCCAGAGCCAGTAATGAGCCTGCAATATCGAACAGTAAAATCAACCCCAGAGTCAGTAATGAGCCTGCAATATCGAATAGTAAAATCAACACTAGAGCAGGAATGGGCCTGAAATATCGAACAGTAAAATCAACACCAAAGTCAGTATTGAGCCTGCAATATCGAACAGTAAAATCAACCCCAGATTCAGTAATGAGCCTGCAATATCGAACAGTAAAATCAACCCCAGAGCCAGTAATGAGCCTGAAATATCGAACAGTAAAATCAACACCAAAGTCAGTATTGAGCCTGCAATATCGAACAGTAAAATCAACCCCAGAGCCAGTAATGAGCCTACAATATCGAACAGTAAAATCAACACCAGAGTCAGTAATGAGCCTGCGATATCGAACAGTAAAATCAACCCCAGAGTCAGTAATGAGCTTGCAATATCGAACAGTAAAATCAACACCAGAGTCAGTAATGAGCTTGCAATATCAAACAGTAAAATCAACCCCAGAGCCAGTAATGGGCCTGTAATATTGAAAACATCAACACCAGAGTCAGTAATGAGCCTACAATAACATCAACACCAGAGTCAGTAATGAGCCTGCAATATCGAACAGTAAAATCAACCCCAGAGCCAGTAATGAGCCTGCAATATCGAACAGTAAAATCAACACCAGAGTCAGTAATGAGCCTGCAATAACATCAACACCAGAGTCAGTAATGAGCCTGTAATATCGAACAGTAAAATCAACCCCAGAGCCAGTAATGAGCCTGCAATATCGAACAGTAAAATCAACACCAGAGTCAGTAATGAGCCTGCAATAACATCAACCCCAGAGCCAGTAATGAGCCTGAAATATCAAACAGTAAAATCAACACCAGAGTCAGTAATGAGCCTGCGATATCGAAAAGTAAAATCAACCCCAGAGTCAGTAATGAGCCTGCAATATCGAACAGTAAAATCAACCCCAGAGCCAGTAATGGGCCTGTAATATTGAAAACATCAACACCAGAGTCAGTAATGACCCTGCAATAACATCAACACCAGAGTCAGTAATGAGCCTGCGATATCGAACAGTAAAATCAACATAAGTGTCAGTAATGAGCCTGCGATATCGAACAGTAAAATCAACCCCAGAGCCAGTAATGAGCCTGCAATATCGAACAGTAAAATCAACACAAGTGTCAGTAATGAGCCTGCGATATCGAACAGTAAAATCAACCCCAGAGCCAGTAATGAGCCTGCAATATCGAACAGTAAAATCAACCCCAGAGTCAGTAATGGGACTGCAATATCGAACAGTAAATCAACACCAAAGTCAGTATTGAGCCTGCAATATCGAACAGTAAAATCAACCTCAGAGCCAGTAATGGGCCTGTAATATTGAAAACATCAACACCAGAGTCAGTAATGAGCCTGCAATAACATCAACTCCAGAGCCAGTAATGAGCCTGCAATATCGAACAGTAAAATCAACCTCAGAGCCAGTAATGGGCCTGTATTATTGAAAAGATCAACACCAGAGTCAGTAATGAGCCTGCAATAACATCAACACCAGAGTCAGTAATGTGCCTGCAATATCGAACAGTAAAATCAACCCCAGAGCCAGTAATGAGCTTGCAATATCGAACAGTAAAATCAACCCCAGAACCAGTAATGAGCCTGCAATATCGAACAGTAAAATCAACCCCAGAGCCAGTAATGAGCCTGCAATATCGAACAGTAAAATCAACCCCAGAGTCAGTAATGAGCCTGCAATATCGAACAGTAAAATCAACACCAGAGTCAGTAATGAGCCTGCGATATCGAACAGTAAAATCAACCTCAGAGCCAGTAATGGGCCTGTAATATTGAAAACATCAACACCAGAGTCAGTAATGAGCCTGCAATAACATCAACCCCAGAGCCAGTAATGAGCCTGAAATATCAAACAGTAAACTCAACACCAGAGTCAGTAATGAGCCTGCGATATCGAAAAGTAAAATCAACCCCAGAGTCAGTAATGAGCCTGCAATATCGAACAGTAAAATCAACCCCAGAGCCAGTAATGGGCCTGTAATATTGAAAACATCAACACCAGAGTCAGTAATGACCCTGCAATAACATCAACACCAGAGTCAGTAATGAGCCTGCGATATCGAACAGTAAAATCAACATAAGTGTCAGTAATGAGCCTGCGATATCGAACAGTAAAATCAACCCCAGAGCCAGTAATGAGCCTGCAATATCGAACAGTAAAATCAACACAAGTGTCAGTAATGAGCCTGCGATATCGAACAGTAAAATCAACCCCAGAGCCAGTAATGAGCCTGCAATATCGAACAGTAAAATCAACCCCAGAGTCAGTAATGGGACTGCAATATCGAACAGTAAAATCAACACCAAAGTCAGTATTGAGCTTGCAATATCGAACAGTAAAATCAACCTCAGAGCCAGTAATGGGCCTGTAATATTGAAAACATCAACACCAGAGTCAGTAATGAGCCTGCAATAACATCAACTCCAGAGCCAGTAATGAGCCTGCAATATCGAACAGTAAAATCAACCCCAGAGCCAGTAATGGGCCTGAAATATCGAACAGTAAAATCAACACCAAAGTCAGTATTGAGCCTGCAATATCGAACAGTAAAATCAACCCCAGAGCCAGTAATGAGCCTGCAATATCGAACAGTAAAATCAACCCCAGAGTCAGTAATGAGCCTGCAATATCGAATAGTAAAATCAACACTAGAGCAGGAATGGGCCTGAAATATCGAACAGTAAAATCAACACCAAAGTCAGTATTGAGCCTGCAATATCGAACAGTAAAATCAACCCCAGATTCAGTAATGAGCCTGCAATATCGAACAGTAAAATCAACACCAAAGTCAGTATTGAGCCTGCAATATCGAACAGTAAAATCAACCTCAGAGCCAGTAATGGGCCTGTAATATTGAAAACATCAACACCAGAGTCAGTAATGAGCCTGCAATAACATCAACTCCAGAGCCAGTAATGAGCCTGCAATATCGAACAGTAAAATCAACCTCAGAGCCAGTAATGGGCCTGTAATATTGAAAAGATCAACACCAGAGTCAGTAATGAGCCTGCAATAACATCAACACCAGAGTCAGTAATGTGCCTGCAATATCGAACAGTAAAATCAACCCCAGAGCCAGTAATGAGCTTGCAATATCGAACAGTAAAATCAAACCCCGAAACCAGTAATGAGCCTGCAATATCGAACAGTAAAATCAACCCCAGAGCCAGTAATGAGCCTGCAATATCGAACAGTAAAATCAACCCCAGAGTCAGTAATGAGCCTGCAATATCGAACAGTAAAATCAACACCAGAGTCAGTAATGAGCCTGCGATATCGAACAGTAAAATCAACCTCAGAGCCAGTAATGGGCCTGTAATATTGAAAACATCAACACCAGAGTCAGTAATGAGCCTGCAATAACATCAACCCCAGAGCCAGTAATGAGCCTGAAATATCAAACAGTAAACTCAACACCAGAGTCAGTAATGAGCCTGCGATATCGAAAAGTAAAATCAACCCCAGAGTCAGTAATGAGCCTGCAATATCGAACAGTAAAATCAACCCCAGAGCCAGTAATGGGCCTGTAATATTGAAAACATCAACACCAGAGTCAGTAATGACCCTGCAATAACATCAACACCAGAGTCAGTAATGAGCCTGCGATATCGAACAGTAAAATCAACATAAGTGTCAGTAATGAGCCTGCGATATCGAACAGTAAAATCAACCCCAGAGCCAGTAATGAGCCTGCAATATCGAACAGTAAAATCAACACAAGTGTCAGTAATGAGCCTGCGATATCGAACAGTAAAATCAACCCCAGAGCCAGTAATGAGCCTGCAATATCGAACAGTAAAATCAACCCCAGAGTCAGTAATGGGACTGCAATATCGAACAGTAAAATCAACACCAAAGTCAGTATTGAGCCTGCAATATCGAACAGTAAAATCAACCTCAGAGCCAGTAATGGGCCTGTAATATTGAAAACATCAACACCAGAGTCAGTAATGAGCCTGCAATAACATCAACTCCAGAGCCAGTAATGAGCCTGCAATATCGAACAGTAAAATCAACCCCAGAGCCAGTAATGGGCCTGAAATATCGAACAGTAAAATCAACACCAAAGTCAGTATTGAGCCTGCAATATCGAACAGTAAAATCAACCCCAGAGCCAGTAATGAGCCTGCAATATCGAACAGTAAAATCAACCCCAGAGTCAGTAATGAGCCTGCAATATCGAATAGTAAAATCAACACTAGAGCAGGAATGGGCCTGAAATATCGAACAGTAAAATCAACACCAAAGTCAGTATTGAGCCTGCAATATCGAACAGTAAAATCAACCCCAGATTCAGTAATGAGCCTGCAATATCGAACAGTAAAATCAACCCCAGAGCCAGTAATGAGCCTGAAATATCGAACAGTAAAATCAACACCAAAGTCAGTATTGAGCCTGCAATATCGAACAGTAAAATCAACCCCAGAGCCAGTAATGAGCCTGCAATATCGAACAGTAAAATCAACACCAGAGTCAGTAATGAGCCTGCGATATCGAACAGTAAAATCAACCCCAGAGTCAGTAATGAGCTTGCAATATCGAACAGTAAAATCAACACCAGAGTCAGTAATGAGCTTGCAATATCAAACAGTAAAATCAACCCCAGAGCCAGTAATGGGCCTGTAATATTGAAAACATCAACACCAGAGTCAGTAATAAGCCTACAATAACATCAACACCAGAGTCAGTAATGAGCCTGCAATATTGAACAGTAAAATCAACCCCATAGCCAGTAATGAGCCTGCAATATCGAACAGTAAAATCAACACCAGAGTCAGTAATGAGCCTGCAATAACATCAACACAAGAGTCAGTAATGAGCCTGCAATATCGAACAGTAAAATCAACCCCAGAGCCAGTAATGAGCCTGCAATATCGAACAGTAAAATCAACACCAGAGTCAGTAATGAGCCTGCAATAACATCAACCCCAGAGCCAGTAATGAGCCTGAAATATCAAACAGTAAAATCAACACCAGAGTCAGTAATGAGCCTGCGATATCGAAAAGTAAAATCAACCCCAGAGTCAGTAATGAGCCTGCAATATCGAACAGTAAAATCAACCCCAGAGCCAGTAATGGGCCTGTAATATTGAAAACATCAACACCAGAGTCAGTAATGACCCTGCAATAACATCAACACCAGAGTCAGTAATGAGCCTGCGATATCGAACAGTAAAATCAACATAAGTGTCAGTAATGAGCCTGCGATATCGAACAGTAAAATCAACCCCAGAGCCAGTAATGAGCCTGCAATATCGAACAGTAAAATCAACACAAGTGTCAGTAATGAGCCTGCGATATCGAACAGTAAAATCAACCCCATAGCCAGTAATGAGCCTGCAATATCGAACAGTAAAATCAACACCAGAGTCAGTAATGAGCCTGCAATAACATCAACACCAGAGTCAGTAATAAGCCTACAATAACATCAACACCAGAGTCAGTAATGAGCCTGCAATATTGAACAGTAAAATCAACCCCATAGCCAGTAATGAGCCTGCAATATCGAACAGTAAAATCAACACCAGAGTCAGTAATGAGCCTGCAATAACATCAACACAAGAGTCAGTAATGAGCCTGCAATATCGAACAGTAAAATCAACCTCAGAGTCAGTAATGGGACTGCAATATCGAACAGTAAAATCAACACCAAAGTCAGTATTGAGCCTGCAATATCGAACAGTAAAATCAACCTCAGAGCCAGTAATGGGCCTGTAATATTGAAAACATCAACACCAGAGTCAGTAATGAGCCTGCAATAACATCAACTCCAGAGCCAGTAATGAGCCTGCAATATCGAACAGTAAAATCAACCTCAGAGCCAGTAATGGGCCTGTAATATTGAAAAGATCAACACCAGAGTCAGTAATGAGCCTGCAATAACATCAACACCAGAGTCAGTAATGTGCCTGCAATATCGAACAGTAAAATCAACCCCAGAGCCAGTAATGAGCTTGCAATATCGAACAGTAAAATCAACCCCAGAACCAGTAATGAGCCTGCAATATCGAACAGTAAAATCAACCCCAGAGCCAGTAATGAGCCTGCAATATCGAACAGTAAAATCAACCCCAGAGTCAGTAATGAGCCTGCAATATCGAACAGTAAAATCAACACCAGAGTCAGTAATGAGCCTGCGATATCGAACAGTAAAATCAACCTCAGAGCCAGTAATGGGCCTGTAATATTGAAAACATCAACACCAGAGTCAGTAATGAGCCTGCAATAACATCAACTCCAGAGCCAGTAATGAGCCTGCAATATCGAACAGTAAAATCAACCCCAGAGCCAGTAATGGGCCTGAAATATCGAACAGTAAAATCAATACCAAAGTCAGTATTGAGCCTGCAATATCGAACAGTAAAATCAACCCCAGAGCCAGTAATGAGCCTGCAATATCGAACAGTAAAATCAACCCCAGAGTCAGTAATGAGCCTGCAATATCGAATAGTAAAATCAACACTAGAGCAGGAATGGGCCTGAAATATCGAACAGTAAAATCAACACCAAAGTCAGTATTGAGCCTGCAATATCGAACAGTAAAATAAACCCCAGATTCAGTAATGAGCCTGCAATATCGAACAGTAAAATCAACCCCAGAGCCAGTAATGAGCCTGAAATATCGAACAGTAAAATCAACACCAAAGTCAGTATTGAGCCTGCAATATCGAACAGTAAAATCAACCCCAGAGCCAGTAATGAGCCTGCAATATCGAACAGTAAAATCAACACCAGAGTCAGTAATGAGCCTGCGATATCGAACAGTAAAATCAACCCCAGAGTCAGTAATGAGCTTGCAATATCGAACAGTAAAATCAACCCCAGAGCCAGTAATGAGCCTGCAATATCGAACAGTAAAATCAACCCCAGAGCCAGTAATGAGCCTGCAATATCGAACAGTAAAATCAACACCAGAGTCAGTAATGAGCCTGCGATATCGAACAGTAAAATCAACCCCAGAGTCAGTAATGAGCTTGCAATATCGAACAGTAAAATCAACCCCAGAGCCAGTAATGAGCCTGAAATATCGAACAGTAAAATCAACACCAAAGTCAGTATTGAGCCTGCAATATCGAACAGTAAAATCAACCCCAGATCCAGTAATGAGCCTGCAATATCGAACAGTAAAATCAACACCAAAGTCAGTATTGAGCCTGCAATATCGAACAGTAAAATCAACCTCAGAGCCAGTAATGGGCCTGTAATATTGAAAAGATCAACACCAGAGTCAGTAATGAGCCTGCAATAACATCAACACCAGAGTCAGTAATGTGCCTGCAATATCGAACAGTAAAATCAACCCCAGAGCCAGTAATGAGCTTGCAATATCGAACAGTAAAATCAACCCCAGAACCAGTAATGAGCCTGCAATATCGAACAGTAAAATCAACCCCAGAGCCAGTAATGAGCCTGCAATATCGAACAGTAAAATCAACCCCAGAGTCAGTAATGAGCCTGCAATATCGAACAGTAAAATCAACACCAGAGTCAGTAATGAGCCTGCGATATCGAACAGTAAAATCAACCCCAGAGCCAGTAATGAGCTTGCAATATCGAACAGTAAATTCAACTCCAGAGCCAGTAATGAGCCTGCAATATCGAACAGTAAAATCAACCCCAGAGCCAGTAATGAGCCTGCAATATCGAACAGTAAAATCAACACCAGAGTCAGTAATGAGCCTGTGATATCGAACAGTAAAATCAACCCCAGAGTCAGTATTGAGCCTGCAATATCGAACAGTAAAATCAACCCCAGATCCAGTAATGAGCCTGCAATATCGAACAGTAAAATCAACACCAAAGTCAGTATTGAGCCTGCAATATCGAACAGTAAAATCAACCTCAGAGCCAGTAATGGGCCTGTAATATTGAAAAGATCAACACCAGAGTCAGTAATGAGCCTGCAATAACATCAACACCAGAGTCAGTAATGTGCCTGCAATATCGAACAGTAAAATCAACCCCAGAGCCAGTAATGAGCTTGCAATATCGAACAGTAAAATCAACCCCAGAACCAGTAATGAGCCTGCAATATCGAACAGTAAAATCAACCCCAGAGCCAGTAATGAGCCTGCAATATCGAACAGTAAAATCAACCCCAGAGTCAGTAATGAGCCTGCAATATCGAACAGTAAAATCAACACCAGAGTCAGTAATGAGCCTGCGATATCGAACAGTAAAATCAACCCCAGAGCCAGTAATGAGCTTGCAATATCGAACAGTAAATTCAACTCCAGAGCCAGTAATGAGCCTGCAATATCGAACAGTAAAATCAACCCCAGAGCCAGTAATGAGCCTGCAATATCGAACAGTAAAATCAACACCAGAGTCAGTAATGAGCCTGTGATATCGAACAGTAAAATCAACCCCAGAGTCAGTAATGAGCTTGCAATATCGAACAGTAAAATCAACCCCAGAGCCAGTAATCAGCCTGCAATATCGAACAGTAAAATCAACCCCAGAGCCAGTAATGAGCTTGCAATATCGAACAGTAAAATCAACACCAAAGTCAGTAATGAGCCTGCGATATCGAACAGTAAAATCAACCCCAGAGTCAGTAATGAGCTTGCAATATCGAACAGTAAAATCAACCCCAGAGCCAGTAATGGGCCTGCAATATGGAAAACATCAACCCCAGAGTCAGTAATGAGCCTGCAATAACACCAACACCAGAGTCAGTAATGAGCCTGCAATATCGAACAGTAAAATCAACCCCAGAGCCAGTAATGAGCCTGCAATATCGAACAGTAAAATCAACACCAGAGTCAGTAATGAGCCTGCAATATCGAACAGTAAAATCAACCCCAGAGCCAGTAATGGGCCTGAAATATCGAACAGTAAAATCAACACCAGAGTCAGTAATGAGCCTGCAATAACATCAACACCAGAGTCAGTAATGAGCCTGCAATATCGAACAGTAAAATCAACACCAGAGTCAGTAATGAGTCTGATGCAATAACATTTACATTATATGTCATTATTTTATTTTATTTTATTTTATGCCGTTGTTACATATTGTAGCCTGGTTTCTATGATTGAGCTGTACATCATAGTTAACCAGGGTCCATAGCAGGGGAGGGGGGACACAACAAACCGATAAAATTGTCTAATGCTTATTCTTACTGTTAGACATACCTTAGATTACATTGGATAACAATAAATAATATATTAGCTTCTGCAGAATTTTACGCTCTTTCAAATGGTATGTAGATTGTAGATATTAATATATGTAGTTCGTTGACATTATAAAATTTAAATGCTTTTAACTTTCGTATTGAGTGTCTAGACCTACAAAACTGCTAGCAATGTTGTACTGATACATGATCTTAATCTGCTTCTATTGGAGGGAAATTTAAATTGTTACAATGTTGACTGTTACTGCAATCTGTTATCTGAATTACCGGCATGCTTCTTTTTAGTCTGTTAGTGCATAGTGATTGTATTACTTTATTACAGGTCAAATCCGTCCGTACCGGTACCGGTACCGGTATTAAAATAAATTAGATTATAAATAAAGTATTTTTACATTTTTTGGATTTTTTGGAATAAGGTATTTTTGCAGGATTCCAGGATCAGAGGATGTGGTGTCTTTATTTTATATTATAATATAAATTAAACTTTGGCCGTGACAAGAATAAACATTGCCAATAAAAATTAAGTCAAATATATAAATAAATGTTGAAAAATATACCGGTACCTACCCTGCCAATTATTTTTCGAGTGTGTACTTGGCCTTGCCTTACTACAGTCTATAAGAAGACAGATCTTTATAAAGACTCGACTGATTGGCTTATCTAATTGAATGAATGTTTATTATTCTTTACTGCTACTGCACTGCAGTCAGGCAGTGCCGGTAGCAGCCTATCGGATTGGAAAGGGGTGCGTTTAGAGAATGAGTTTACCTGTTCAGTGCCGTCCGCGACCGATAAGGTCGCTCGTATTCGTAACCGGAAACAAAAACAAACTAAAAGAGGTGAGTTACAGATTTTTTGTATGAAATTTTCATTCATTTGAATTTTGTAGTCCACCCAAATTCTACCACAGATACAAATAAACAAGGCTACTACTGACAGACTGAGTCTAGAGATATGGAAACTGCGCTTTAATTAACTTAATTTCATAAAATTTAATTGGGTTTAATTGGGATTTTCTTCGAAGGCGTACTGGCGTAGCGTAGCCTACGCATAGGCGATGGAATGCAGTTTCGCTTACCCTTATGTAAATCTTTGCGAGTTAACCAATGAATTACTCGAACTGGACCTTTCATAAAAGAGAGGTGAATTCAAATAAGATCAATATATGAAGTTGTTTGTTATCATCTGGGCACGAGCTATACCGACCGATACAAGATACAATCAATGCAAAGCCACAACAACATACACATCATCCTCCATAACGACATACACATCATCCTCCATAACGACATACACATCATCCTCCATAACGACATACACATCATCCTCCATAACGACATACACATCATCCTCCATAACGACATACACATCATCCTCCATAACGACATACACATCATCCTCCATAACGACATACACATCATCCTCCATAACGACATACACATCATCCTCCATAACGACATACACATCATCCTCCATAACGACATACACATCATCCTCCATAACGACATACACATCATCCTTTTACTTTGTGCAATTTACAACGTATTTATGCAACTAGCCTTTACGGCAGTAATCTTTGGAATCTATTTTCAGACGATTGTTCGAGAATACTTAATGCTTGGAATATTAATTTTCGCATTATTTTTAAATTGCCTTTCAACTCGCATAGATATATTATTGAACAACTTTTACCTTTTGAACATCCATATATTATGATGCAATCTCGGTTTGTTAATTTTGCACAAATTTTACAATCCTTATCTAAACGCGTGATTATATTTATTGGTAATTTGTACCTATAAGATTGTAGGTCGCCGTCGCGTAGTGGTGCCAATTTTCGGACTATAGGAAATTTCTGTAATAAATATGACCTTACATCTACTACAACTGACCTTACATCTAAATGTGTAAAAAGTTGAAATGTTCCTCTTATGAAGACCAATGAATGGAAAGTACATTTCTGCAAGGAATTAATTAATGTGCGCCTCGATACTATGGAGGTAAAAGGTTTCGGTGACCATGAACCAAAATATATTTTGGACTATATTGTTACTTCATAACCTACATTCTTTATTATAGCTATATCTTGTATTAAACTTTACCGGTCCGGTTGTGCTATATTTTTTCTTTGGGGCGTGTATGAAATTATATAATAATATATATAGGAATAATACAGAGTTATACCGACCCATTCCCACCCACCTACAGCTACAACCGGGAATCGGGACCACCCGTACCGCGCTATTGCTAATCTATAAATTGGCTACAGAATTTTATGACTCAAACCAGTAAGATCCGGATTCCAAAATTATAAATTAAGGGAAAGGAGCAGGTTACAGTGGCACGTTGTTTTAACCAAAACAATAAACTAAAGTCAATAGAACAGGTTATAGTTTTTATTTTTGGGAGTTATATAAATGTAAAAAAAATCGACTTCCGTAGGGACAATGTTAAATGTAGAATCCGGATCCGCGTTTTACTCTGACCCATTTATTGTTGCCTGTAAGTGTTCCTGTGCGCAGATTGGTGGAAAACTGGACGCAATAAAATTCATCCCTCTCCAGGGGAAATTTGACGCAAATAACAGCTGATTACTCTCTAAAATAAAACTGTAACCTGTTCTATTGTGTTTAGTTTATTGTTTTAGTTAAAATAACGTGCCACTGTAACCTGCTCCTTTCCTAAAATTGAGCATTTAACATTGAGGCGGGATATTTATTCGCCAAGGCGGGTTTTGCGTCGAGTTTCCCCCCTGTCTCCCTGCGGGTAATGTTCTCCTTTTTGTTTCATCTTATATGTTATAGATTAATAAAATAGTTTTTTTTTACATTAATTATTTTATTTAATGTCCGAGTTCGCTCGACATAGTTATAGTTCTATATACTGATACCAAATACCGTTACTGATGGCCGAAGCGTACAGCAGTAGATATACCGGTTCCCTGGAACCAAAATCGGAAAAAAAACGGACAAAAAGTAAAAATACGACAAAAACAAATATACTGAGTGATTTAAACAGATACATAAGAAAGTTTATTCTGATTCAATTACATTCCTTTCCGGGTCGGGCCGGGCCGGGCATGGGCCGCATTGTAAATATTGGAACGACCGCTATTGTTTAATAATTATAATATACAGTAAACAAAACACAAAAATCTGAACCTTTATGTTACACTTTTTTTTTATCACAGAATTAAATTAAATACTTAACATATTTAACTTTCCTGCAACTAGGGTCATTTCTTGATTTAATTGTGTCTTTGTTTAACTTTGTAATGTACCTTTGCTACATACATACAGTACATAGCTAATCACTTACATATTACTTATATATTACGATACACGTACAGGCTTACATTCTTACAAAGAGGGGGGGGGGGGGGGGGGGGGGGGGGGGTGGTAGGGTAGCGGTACTGTCCGGGCTACTATTGACCGCGCTCCGGGGGCTACTATCCAGGGTACTATTGTCCGGTATTGTCTGGGGGCTAGAAACTATGTTGACACCTGGAAATTCTGGGAAATTACGACATACCATTTTTTCTTTTTCTCAAACTTTTCTCTAATCTTTGGCATCTTTTCAATCACACATCTCAATTGAAATAGGCATTATTTCACGTGTCAAAATAGCCGTTGTTTTCTGCTATGCAGTAGGCCTACTGATTAGTACGTATGGAGCAGATCTTTAGGAATTACTGGAAAATCTTTCAGAGGACATGACAAGAAGTCTTCTTATAGATTTCATGTCCTCTTAACTCTTAAGAGATTACATTACATCTCCAAAGAGGATAGGTTTACATATTTAGTGGTATGTTTGCTTTGCCCCGTTGTTGTATTTCTATTTTTTTTAGGTTTCTGATATAATTAAACCCGCCACTGGAATCGATGTTGTATCCCGCTCTGTTGATCGTAAGTTAAATTCAATGTTAAGCTAATAAACTTATAGATGTATTTATTATTTAGGTTCTACTGTATATTGTACTGTATCATCGGTGTGTGGTGATTTTTGATGGCGACAAACTTGTTTAACGGCAGGCGAATATACTCCTGCGATTTATAATTACTGTATTGTTCAATTGTTGTGTTACTTTATATCACTGTATATTGTATATCATTGTATATCCAAAAGTCTGCCAGGAATATGATCAGGATCTGCAGTTATATCCAAAAAGCTAATCGGTGCAGTCCTGTGCGTAGGAATGCACTGGCACCGGTACCAGTATACTATGTACTTGACCAAATTAATTTAGATTAAATTAAAAAGGTTTTCAATTTCGTGTAATTCGTTCAAAGTCTGTTAGAAATAAATTTGGGGTTGGCATTATTTTCTACAAAATTTTCTAGTGAGACGGGTCAATGACACTATGATTCCTCTAGTTAATGTGGAAGTTACATTACATTACAAACTACATGAACTAATGTTAGTGTAGACAGACATACGTCATCTTTGGTTTGTGAATAGACGTATGACGTAATAAATGGCCGATTGTTTATTCCAGTTCACGAATATCAAGGTGAACCCAATGATATTGTTCGTAACAAGTGTTTGGAAGCCGTTCGGTTGGTTAAAGCTCCTCTTATTGTAGAAGATACCTGTTTGTGTTTCAATGCTTTGGGTGGCCTCCCTGGCCCTTATGTGTAAGTTTATGGACGTACGTGTAAGTTTATTTACCGGTACTTAATTTATGTTTGTTCTCTTAATTGACGTAAGTGTAATATGCTTCTGTATAAAAATCATAAAAAGTATGATGGCCGACCGGTACCAACAATTTAAAAGTATAATTATCATGGATTTTAAACTAATTTGTTATCTGTGTAGAAAGTGGTTTGTTGATAAGATAAAACCCATTGGACTGTATAATCTACTTTCGGCCTACGAAGATAAATCAGCCTACGCGCTCTGCACGTTCGGATACAATGATGGATATTCAGATGAGGTTCATTTATTTATGGGTATCATCGAGGTGAGTATGTGTCTGTGTGTAGATTATCGAGGTGAGTATGTGTTTGTGTGTAGATTATCGCGCTCAGTACGTCTGTGTGTAGATTATCGAGCTCAGTACGTCTGTGTGTAGATTATCGCGCTCAGTACGACTGGGTGTAGATTATCGAACTCAGTACGTCTGTGTGTAGATTATCGAGCTCAGTACGTCTGTGTGTGTAGATTATCGAGCTCATTACGTCTGTGTGTAGATTATCGAGCTCAGTACGTCTGTGTGTAGTTTATCGAGCTCAGTACGACTGGGTGTAGATTATCGAACTCAGTACGTCTGTGTGTAGATTATCGAGCTCAGTACGTCTGTGTGTGTAGATTATCGAGCTCATTACGTCTGTGTGTAGATTATCGAGCTCAGTACGTCTGTGTGTAGTTTATCGAGCTCAGTACGACTGTGTGTAGATTATCGAGCTCAGTACGACTGTGTGTAGATTATCGAGCTCAGTACGACTGGGTGTAGATTATCGAACTCAGTACGTCTGTGTGTAGATTATCGAGCTCAGTACGTCTGTGTGTGTAGATTATCGAGCTCATTACGTCTGTGTGTAGATTATCGAGCTCAGTACGTCTGTGTGTAGTTTATCGAGCTCAGTACGACTGTGTGTAGATTATCGAGCTCAGTACGACTGGGTGTAGATTATCGAACTCAGTACGTCTGTGTGTAGATTATCGAGCTCAGTACGTCTGTGTGTGTAGATTATCGAGCTCATTACGTCTGTGTGTAGATTATCGAGCTCAGTACGTCTGTGTGTGTAGATTATCGAGCTCATTACGTCTGTGTGTAGATTATCGAGCTCAGTACGTCTGTGTGTGTAGATTATCGAGCTCAGTACGTCTGTGTGTAGATTATCGAGCTCAGTACGTCTGTGTGTAGATTATCGAGCTCAGTACGTCTGTGTGTAGATTATCGAACTCAGAACGTCTGTGTGTAGATTATCGAGGTCAGTACGTCTGTGTGTAGATTATCGAGCTCAGTACGTCTGTGTGTGTAGATTATCGAGCTCATTACGTCTGTGTGTAGATTATCGAGCTCAGTACGTCTGTGTGTGTAGATTATCGAGCTCAGTACGTCTGTGTGTAGATTATCGAGCTCAGTACGTCTGTGTGTGTAGATTATCGAGCTCAGTACGTCTGTGTGTAGATTATCGAGCTCATTACGTCTGTGTGTAGATTATCGCGTTCAGTACGTCTGTGTGTAGATTATCGAGCTCAGTACGTCGTGTGTGTAGATTATCGAGCTCAGTACGTCTGTGTGTAGATTATCGAGCTCATTACGTCTGTGTGTAGATTATCGAGCTCAGTACGTCTGTGTGTAGATTATCGAGCTCAGTACGTCTGTGTGTAGATTATCGAGCTCAGTACGTCTGGTGTGTAGATTATCGAGCTCAGTACGTCTGTGTGTAGATTATCGAGCTCAGTACGTCTGTGTGTAGATTATCGAGCTCAGTACGTCTGTGTGTAGATTATCGAGCTCAGTACGTCTGTGTGTAGATTATCGAGCTCAGTACGTCTGTGTGTAGATTATCGAGCTCAGTACGTCTGTGTGTGTAGATTATCGAGCTCAGTACGTCTGTGTGTAGATTATCGAGCTCAGTACGTCTGTGTGTAGATTATCGAGCTCAGTACGTCTGTGTGTAGATTATCGAGCTCAGTACGTCTGTGTGTAGATTATCGAGCTCAGTACGTCTGTGTGTAGATTATCGAGCTCAGTACGTCTGTGTGTAGATTATCGCGCTCATTACGTCTGTGTGTAGATTATCGAGCTCAGTACGTCTGTGTGTGTAGATTATCGAGCTCAGTACGTCTGTGTGTAGATTATCGAGCTCATTACGTCTGTGTGTAGATTATCGAGCTCAGTACGTCGTGTGTGTAGATTATCGAGCTCAGTACGTCTGTGTGTAGATTATCGAGCTCAGTACGTCGTGTGTGTAGATTATCGAGCTCAGTACGTCTGTGTGTAGATTATCGAGCTCAGTACGTCTGTGTGTAGATTATCGAGCTCAGTACGTCTGTGTGTAGATTATCGAGCTCAGTACGTCTGTGTGTAGATTATCGAACTCAGTACGTCTGTGTGTAGATTATCGAGCTCAGTACGTCTGTGTGTAGATTATCGAGCTCAGTACGTCTGTGTGTAGATTATCGAGCTCAGTACGTCTGTGTGTGTAGATTATCGAGCTCAGTACGTCTGTGTGTGTAGATTATCGAGCTCAGTACGTCTGTGTGTAGATTATCGAGCTCAGTACGTCTGTGTGTGTAGATTATCGAGCTCAGTACGTCTGTGTGTAGATTATCGAGCTCAGTACGTCTGTGTGTGTAGATTATCGAACTCAGTACGTCTGTGTGTAGATTATCGAGCTCAGTACGTCGTGTGTGTAGATTATCGAGCTCATTACGTCGTGTGTGTAGATTATCGAGCTCAGTACGTCTGTGTGTGTAGATTATCGCGCTCAGTACGTCTGTGTGTGTAGATTATCGCGCTCAGTACGTCTGTGTGTAGATTATCGAGCTCAGTACGTCTGTGTGTAGATTATCGAGCTCAGTACGTCTGTGTGTAGATTATCGCGCTCAGTACGTCTGTGTGTAGATTATCGAGCTCAGTACGTCTGTGCGTGTAGATTATCGAGCTCAGTACGTCTGTGTGTGTAGATTATCGAGCTCAGTACGTCTGTGTGTAGATTATCGAGCTCAGTACGTCTGTGTGTAGATTATCGAGCTCAGTGCGTCTGTGTGTGTAGATTATCGAGCTCAGTACGTCTGTGTGTAGATTATCGCGCTCAGTACGTCTGTGTGTGTAGATTATCGAGCTCAGTACGTCTGTGTGTAGATTATCGAGCTCAGTACGTCTGTGTGTAGATTATCGAGCTCAGTACGTCTGTGTGTGTAGATTATCGCGCTCAGTACGTCTGTGTGTGTAGATTATCGCGCTCATTACGTCTGTGTGTGTAGATTATCGCGCTCAGTACGTCTGTGTGTAGATTATCGAGCTCAGTACGACTGGCTGTAGATTATCGAACTCAGTACGTCTGTGTGTAGATTATCGAACTCAGTACGTCTGTGTGTAGATTATCGAGCTCAGTACGTCTGTGTGTAGATTATCGAGCTCAGTACGTCTGTGTGTAGATTATCGAACTCAGTACGTCTGTGTGTAGATTATCGAGCTCAGTACGACTGGGTGTAGATTATCGAACTCAGTACGTCTGTGTGTAGATTATCGAGCACAGTACGTCTGTATGTAGATTATCGAGCTCAGTACGTCTGTGTGTGTAGATTATCGCGCTCAGTACGTCTGTGTGTAGATTATCGAGCTCAGTACGTCTGTGTGTAGATTATCGAGCTCAGTACGTCTGTGTGTAGATTATCGAGCCCAGTACGTCTGTGTGTAGATTATCGAGCTCAGTACGTCTGTGTGTAGATTATCGAGCTCAGTACGACTGGGTGTAGATTATCGAACTCAGTACGTCTGTGTGTAGATTATCAAGCTCAGTACGTCTGTGTGTGGATTATCGAGCTCAGTACGTCTGTGTGTAGATTATCGAGCTCAGTACGTCTGTGTGTAGATTATCGAGCTCAGTACGTCTGTGTGTAGATTATCGAGCTCAGTACGACTGGGTGTAGATTATCGAACTCAGTACGTCTGTGTGTAGATTATCGAGCTCAGTACGTCTGTGTGTAGATTATCGAGCTCAGTACGTCTGTGTGTAGATTATCGAGGTCATTACGTCTGTGTGTGTAGATTATCGAGCTCAGTACGTCTGCGTGTAGATTATCGAGCTCAGTACGTCTGTGTGTGTAGATTATCGCGCTCAGTACGTCTGTGTGTAGATTATCGAGCTCAGTACGTCTGTGTGTAGATTATCGAGCTCATTACGTCTGTGTGTGTAGATTATCGCGCTCAGTACGTCTGTGTGTAGATTATCGAGCTCAGTACGTCTGTGTGTAGATTATCGAGCTCATTACGTCTGTGTGTGTAGATTATCGAGCTCAGTACGTCTGTGTGTAGATTATCGCGCTCAGTACGTCTGTGTGTAGATTATCGAGCTCAGTACGTCTGTGTGTAGATTATTGAGCTCATAACGTTTGTGTGTAGATTATCGAGCTCAGTACGTCTGTGTGTGTAGATTATCGCGCTCAGTACGTCTGTGTGTAGATTATCGAGCTCAGTACGTCTGTGTGTAGATTATCGAGCTCATAACGTTTGTGTGTAGATTATCGAGCTCAGTACGTCTGTGTGTATATTATCGAGCTCAGTACGTCTGTGTGTAGATTATCGAGCTCAGTACGTCTGTGTGTAGATTATCGAGCTCAGTACGTCTGTGTGTAGATTATCGAGCTCATAACGTCTGTGTGTAGATTATCGAGCTCAGTACGTCTGTGTGCAGATTATCGAGCTCAGTACGACTGTGTGTAGATTATCGAGCTCAGTATGTCTGTGTGTAGATTATCGAGCTCATTACGTATGTGTGTAGATTATCGAGCTCAGTACGTCTGTGTGTAGATTATCGAGCTCAGTACGTCTGTGTGTAGATTATCGAGCTCAGTACGTCCGTGTGTAGATTATCGCGCTCAGTACGTCTGTGTGTAGATTATCGAGCTGAGTACGTCTGTGTGTAGATTATCGAGCTCAGTACGTCTGTGTGTAGTTTTTCGCGCTCATTACGTCTGTGTGTGTAGATTATCGAGCTCAGTACGTCTGTGTGTATGTTGATTATCGCGCTCAGTACGTCTGTGTGTAGATTATCGAGCTCAGTACGTCTGTGTGTAGATTATCGAGCTCAGTACGTCTGTGTGTAGTTTTTCGCGCTCATTACGTCTGTGTGTGTAGATTATCGAGCTCAGTACGTCTGTGTGTATGTTGATTATCGCGCTCAGTACGTCTGTGTGTAGATTATCGAGCTCAGTACGTCTGTTTGTAGATTATCGAGCTCAGTACGTCTGTGTGTATATTACCGCGCTCAGTACGTCTGTGTGTATGTTGATTATCGCGCTCAGTACGTCTGTGTGTAGATTATCGAGCTCAGTACGTCTGTTTGTAGATTATCGAGCTCAGTACGTCTGTGTGTATATTACCGCGCTCAGTACGTCTGTGTGTGTAGATTATCGAGCTCAGTACGTCTGTGTGTAGATTATCGCGCTCAGTACGTCTGTGTGTAGATTATCGAGCTCAGTACGTCTGTGTGTAGATTATTGAGCTCATAACGTTTTTGTGTATATTATCGCGCTCAGTACGTCTGTGTGTAGATTATCGCGCTCAGTACGTCTGTGTGTATGTTGATTATCGCGCTCAGTACGTCTGTGTGTAGATTATCGCGCTCAGTACGTCTGTGTGTAGATTATCGAGCTCAGTACGTCTGTGTGTAGATTATCGAGCTCAGTACGTTTGTGTGTAGATTATCGAGCTCAGTACGTCTGTGTGTAGATTATCGAGCTCAGTACGTCTGTGTGTAGATTATCGAGCTCAGTACGTCTGTGTGTAGATTATTGAGCTCATAACGTTTGTGTGTAGATTATCGCGCTCAGTACGTCTGTGTGTAGATTATCGCGCTCATTACGTCTGTGTGTGTAGATTATCGAGCTCAGTACGTCTGTGTGTAGATTATCGCGCTCAGTACGTCTGTGTGTAGATTATCGAGCTCAGTACGTCTGGGTGTAGATTATCAAGCTCAGTACGTTTGTGTGTAGATTATCGAGCTCAGTACGTCTGTGTGTAGATTATCGAGCTCAGTACGTCTGTGTGTAGATTATCGCGCTCAGTACGTCTGTGTGTAGATTATCGAGCTCAGTACGTCTGTGTGTAGATTATCGAGCTCATAACGTTTGTGTGTAGATTATCGAGCTCAGTACGTCTGTGTGTAGATTATCGCGCTCATTACGTCTGTGTGTGTAGATTATCGAGCTCAGTACGTCTGTGTGTAGATTATCGCGCTCAGTACGTCTGTGTGTAGATTATCGAGCTCAGTACGTCTGGGTGTAGATTATCAAGCTCAGTACGTTTGTGTGTAGATTATCGAGCTCAGTACGTCTGTGTGTAGATTATCGAGCTCAGTACGTCTGTGTGTAGATTATTGAGCTCATAACGTTTGTGTGTAGATTATCGCGCTCAGTACGTCTGTGTGTAGATTATCGCGCTCAGTACGTCTGTGTGTAGATTATCGAGCTCATAACGTTTGTGTGTAGATTATCGAGCTCAGTACGTCTGTGTGTAGATTATCGAGCTCGGTACGTCTGTGTGTAGATTATTGAGCTCATAACGTTTGTGTGTAGATTATCGCGCTCAGTACGTCTGTGTGTAGATTATCGAGCTCAGTACGTCTGTGTGTAGATTATCGAGCTCAGTACGTCTGTGTGTGTGTAGATTATCGAGCTGAGTACGTCTGTGTGTAGATTATCGAGCCCAGTACGTCTGTGTGTAGATTATCGAGCTCAGTACGTCTGTGTGTAGATTATCGAGCTGAGTACGTCTGTGTGTAGATTAT
Source organism: Nemertoderma westbladi (assembly GCA_032718475.1). NCBI lineage: Eukaryota > Metazoa > Xenacoelomorpha > Nemertodermatida > Nemertodermatidae > Nemertoderma > Nemertoderma westbladi. The sequence continues at coordinate 49,706 of JAUCBJ010007911.1, forward strand.
CGAGCTCATTACGTCTGTGTGTAGAATATCGAGCTCATTACGTCTGTGTGTAGAATATCGAGCTCAGTACGTCTGTGTGTAGATTATCGAACTCAGTACGTCTGTGTGTAGATTATCGAGCTCAGTACGTCTGTGTGTAGATTATCGAGCTCAGTACGTCTGTGTGTAGAATTTCGAGCTCATTACGTCAGTGTGTAGATTATCGAGCTCAGTACGACTGTGTGTAGATTATCGAACTCAGTACGTCTGTGTGTAGATTATCGAGCTCAGTACGTCTGTGTGTAGATTATCGAGCTCAGTACGTCTGTGTGTAGATTATCGAGCTGAGTACGTCTGTGTGTAGATTATCGAGCTCATTACGTCTGTGTGTAGAATATCGAGCTCATTACGTCTGTGTGTAGAATATCGAGCTCAGTACGTCTGTGTGTAGATTATCGAACTCAGTACGTCTGTGTGTAGATTATCGAGCTCAGTACGTCTGTGTGTAGATTATCGAGCTCAGTACGTCTGTGTGTAGAATTTCGAGCTCATTACGTCAGTGTGTAGATTATCGAGCTCAGTACGACTGTGTGTAGATTATCGAACTCAGTACGTCTGTGTGTAGATTATCGAGCTCAGTACGTCTGTGTGTAGATTATCGAGCCCAGTACGTCTGTGTGTAGATTATCGAGCTCAGTACGTCTGTGTGTAGATTATCGAGCTGAGTACGTCTGTGTGTAGATTATCGAGCTCATTACGTCTGTGTGTAGAATATCGAGCTCATTACGTCTGTGTGTAGAATATCGAGCTCAGTACGTCTGTGTGTAGATTATCGAACTCAGTACGTCTGTGTGTAGATTATCGAGCTCAGTACGTCTGTGTGTAGATTATCGAGCTCAGTACGTCTGTGTGTAGAATTTCGAGCTCATTACGTCAGTGTGTAGATTATCGAGCTCAGTACGACTGTGTGTAGATTATCGAACTCAGTACGTCTGTGTGTAGATTATCGAGCTCAGTACGTCTGTGTGTAGATTATCGAGCTCAGTACGTCTGTGTGTAGATTATCGAGCTCAGTACGTCTGTGTGTAGATTATCGAGCTCAGTACGTCTGTGTGTAGATTATCGAGCTCATTACGTCTGTGTGTAGATTATCGAGCTCAGTACGTCTGTGTGTAGATTATCGAGCTCATTACGTCTGTGTGTAGATTATCGAGCTCAGTACGACTGTGTGTAGATTATCGAGCTCAGTACGTCTGTGTGTAGATTATCGAGCTCAGTACGACTGTGTGTAGATTATCGAGCTCAGTATGTCTGTGTGTAGATTATCGAGCTCATTACGTCTGTGTGTAGTTTTTCGCGCTCATTACGTCTGTGTGTAGATTATCGAGCTCAGTACGTCTGTGTGTAGATTATCGAGCTCAGTACGTCAGTGTGTAGAATATCGAGCTCAGTACGTCTGTGTGTAGTTTTTCTCGCTCATTACGTCTGTGTGTGTAGATTATCGAGCTCAGTACGTCTGTGTGTAGATTATCGAGCTCAGTACGTCTGTGTGTAGATTATCGAGCTCATCACGTCTGTATGTAGAATATCGCGCTCAGTACGTCTGTGTGTAGTTTTTCGCGCTCATTACGTCTGTGTGTGTAGATTATCGAGCTCAGTACGTCTGTGTGTAGATTATCGAACTCAGTACGTCTGTGTGTAGATTATCGAGCTCAGTACGTCTGTGTGTAGATTATCGAACTCAGTACGTCTGTGTGTAGATTATCGAGCTCATTACGTATGTGTGTAGATTATCGAGCTCAGTACGTATATGTGTAGATTATCGAGCTCATTACGTCTGTGTGTGTAGATTATCGAGCTCATTACGTCTGTGTGTAGATTATCGAGCTCAGTACGTCTGTGTGTAGATTATCGAGCCCAGTACGTCTGTGTGTAGATTATCGAGCTCAGTACGTCTGTGTGTAGATTATCGAGCTCAGTACGTCTGTGTGTAGATTATCGAGCTCAGTACGTCTGTGTGTAGATTATCGAGCTCATCACGTCTGTGTGTAGAATATCGAGCTCATAACGTTTGTGTGTAGATTATCGAGCTCAGTACGTCTGTGTGTAGATTATCGAGCTCAGTACGTCTGTGTGTAGATTATTGAGCTCATAACGTCTGTGTGTAGATTATCGCGCTCAGTACGTCTGTGTGTAGATTATCGAGCTCAGTACGTCTGGGTGTAGATTATCAAGCTCAGTACGTTTGTGTGTAGATTATCGAGCTCAGTACGTCTGTGTGTAGATTATCGAGCTCAGTACGTCTGTGTGTAGATTATCGCGCTCAGTACGTCTGTGTGTAGATTATCGAGCTCAGTACGTCTGTGTGTAGATTATCGAGCTCATAACGTTTGTGTGTAGATTATCGAGCTCAGTACGTCTGTGTGTAGATTATCGCGCTCAGTACGTCTGTGTGTAGATTATCGCGCTCATTACGTCTGTGTGTGTAGATTATCGAGCTCAGTACGTCTGTGTGTAGATTATCGCGCTCAGTACGTCTGTGTGTAGATTATCGAGCTCAGTACGTCTGGGTGTAGATTATCAAGCTCAGTACGTTTGTGTGTAGATTATCGAGCTCAGTACGTCTGTGTGTAGATTATCGAGCTCAGTACGTCTGTGTGTAGATTATTGAGCTCATAACGTTTGTGTGTAGATTATCGCGCTCAGTACGTCTGTGTGTAGATTATCGCGCTCAGTACGTCTGTGTGTAGATTATCGAGCTCATAACGTTTGTGTGTAGATTATCGAGCTCAGTACGTCTGTGTGTAGATTATCGAGCTCGGTACGTCTGTGTGTAGATTATTGAGCTCATAACGTTTGTGTGTAGATTATCGCGCTCAGTACGTCTGTGTGTAGATTATCGAGCTCAGTACGTCTGTGTGTAGATTATCGAGCTCAGTACGTCTGTGTGTGTGTAGATTATCGAGCTGAGTACGTCTGTGTGTAGATTATCGAGCCCAGTACGTCTGTGTGTAGTTTTTCGCGCTCATTACGTCTGTGTGTAGATTATCGAGCTCAGTACGTCTGTGTGTAGATTATCGAGCTCAGTACGTCTGTGTGTAGAATATCGAGCTCAGTACGTCTGTGTGTAGTTTTTCTCGCTCATTACGTCTGTGTGTGTAGATTATCGAGCTCAGTACGTCTGTGTGTAGATTATCGAGCTCAGTACGTCTGTGTGTAGATTATCGAGCTCATCACGTCTGTATGTAGAATATCGCGCTCAGTACGTCTGTGTGTAGTTTTTCGCGCTCATTACGTCTGTGTGTGTAGATTATCGAGCTCAGTACGTCTGTGTGTAGATTATCGATCTCAGTACGTCTGTGTGTAGATTATCGAGCTCAGTACGTCTGTGTGTAGATTATCGAACTCAGTACGTCTGTGTGTAGATTATCGAGCTCATTACGTATGTGTGTAGATTATCGAGCTCAGTACGTATATGTGTAGATTATCGAGCTCATTACGTCTGTGTGTGTAGATTATCGAGCTCATTACGTCTGTGTGTAGATTATCGAGCTCAGTACGTCTGTGTGTAGATTATCGAGCCCAGTACGTCTGTGTGTAGATTATCGAGCTCAGTACGTCTGTGTGTAGATTATCGAGCTCAGTACGTCTGTGTGTAGATTATCGAGCTCAGTACGTCTGTGTGTAGATTATTGAGCTCATAACGTCTGTGTGTAGATTATCGCGCTCAGTACGTCTGTGTGTAGATTATCGAGCTCAGTACGTCTGGGTGTAGATTATCAAGCTCAGTACGTTTGTGTGTAGATTATCGAGCTCAGTACGTCTGTGTGTAGATTATCGAGCTCAGTACGTCTGTGTGTAGATTATCGCGCTCAGTACGTCTGTGTGTAGATTATCGAGCTCAGTACGTCTGTGTGTAGATTATCGAGCTCATAACGTTTGTGTGTAGATTATCGAGCTCAGTACGTCTGTGTGTAGATTATCGAGCTCAGTACGTCTGTGTGTAGATTATTGAGCTCATAACGTTTGTGTGTAGATTATCGCGCTCAGTACGTCTGTGTGTAGATTATCGCGCTCATTACGTCTGTGTGTGTAGATTATCGAGCTCAGTACGTCTGTGTGTAGATTATCGCGCTCAGTACGTCTGTGTGTAGATTATCGAGCTCATAACGTTTGTGTGTAGATTATCGCGCTCAGTACGTCTGTGTGTAGATTATCGCGCTCAGTACGTCTGTGTGTAGATTATCGAGCTCAGTACGTCTGTGTGTAGATTATTGAGCTCATAACGTTTGTGTGTAGATTATCGCGCTCAGTACGTCTGTGTGTAGATTATCGCGCTCAGTACGTCTGTGTGTAGATTATCGAGCTCATAACGTTTGTGTGTAGATTATCGAGCTTAGTACGTCTGTGTGTAGATTATCGAGCTCGGTACGTCTGTGTGTAGATTATTGAGCTCATAACGTTTGTGTGTAGATTATCGCGCTCAGTACGTCTGTGTGTAGATTATCGAGCTCAGTACGTCTGTGTGTAGATTATCGAGCTCAGTACGTCTGTGTGTGTGTAGATTATCGAGCTGAGTACGTCTGTGTGTAGATTATCGAGCCCAGTACGTCTGTGTGTAGATTATCGAGCTCAGTACGTCTGTGTGTAGATTATCGAGCTGAGTACGTCTGTGTGTAGATTATCGAGCTCATTACGTCTGTGTGTAGAATATCGAGCTCATTACGTCTGTGTGTAGAATATCGAGCTCAGTACGTCTGTGTGTAGATTATCGAACTCAGTACGTCTGTGTGTAGATTATCGAGCTCAGTACGTCTGTGTGTAGATTATCGAGCTCAGTACGTCTGTGTGTAGATTATCGAGCTCAGTACGTCTGTGTGTAGATTATCGAGCTCAGTACGTCTGTGTGTAGATTATCGAGCTCAGTACGACTGTGTGTAGATTATCGAACTCAGTACGTCTGTGTGTAGATTATCGAGCTCAGTACGTCTGTGTGTAGATTATCGAGCTCAGTACGTCTGTGTGTAGATTATCGAGCTCAGTACGTCTGTGTGTAGATTATCGAGCTCAGTACGTCTGTGTGTAGATTATCGAGCTCATTACGTCTGTGTGTAGATTATCGAGCTCAGTACGTCTGTGTGTAGATTATCGAGCTCATTACGTCTGTGTGTAGATTATCGAGCTCAGTACGACTGTGTGTAGATTATCGAGCTCAGTACGTCTGTGTGTAGATTATCGAGCTCAGTACGTCTGTGTGTAGATTATCGAGCTCAGTACGTCTGTGTGTGTAGATTATCGAGCTCAGTACGTCTGTGTGTAGATTATCGAGCTCATTACGTCTGTGTGTAGATTATCGAGCTCAGTACGACTGTGTGTAGATTATCGAGCTCAGTACGTCTGTGTGTAGATTATCGAGCTCAGTATGTCTGTGTGTAGATTATCGAGCTCATTACGTCTGTGTGTAGTTTTTCGCGCTCATTGCGTCTGTGTGTAGATTATCGAGCTCAGTACGTCTGTGTGTAGATTATCGAGCTCAGTACGTCTGTGTGTAGAATATCGAGCTCAGTACGTCTGTGTGTAGTTTTTCTCGCTCATTACGTCTGTGTGTGTAGATTATCGAGCTCAGTACGTCTGTGTGTAGATTATCGAGCTCAGTACGTCTGTGTGTAGATTATCGAGCTCATCACGTCTGTATGTAGAATATCGCGCTCAGTACGTCTGTGTGTAGTTTTTCGCGCTCATTACGTCTGTGTGTGTAGATTATCGAGCTCAGTACGTCTGTGTGTAGATTATCGAACTCAGTACGTCTGTGTGTAGATTATCGAGCTCAGTACGTCTGTGTGTAGATTATCGAACTCAGTACGTCTGTGTGTAGATTATCGAGCTCATTACGTATGTGTGTAGATTATCGAGCTCAGTACGTATATGTGTAGATTATCGAGCTCATTACGTCTGTGTGTGTAGATTATCGAGCTCATTACGTCTGTGTGTAGATTATCGAGCTCAGTACGTCTGTGTGTAGATTATCGAGCCCAGTACGTCTGTGTGTAGATTATCGAGCTCAGTACGTCTGTGTGTAGATTATCGAGCTCAGTACGTCTGTGTGTAGATTATCGAGCTCAGTACGTCTGTGTGTAGATTATCGAGCTCATCACGTCTGTGTGTAGAATATCGAGCTCATAACGTTTGTGTGTAGATTATCGAGCTCAGTACGTCTGTGTGTAGATTATCGAGCTCAGTACGTCTGTGTGTAGATTATTGAGCTCATAACGTCTGTGTGTAGATTATCGCGCTCAGTACGTCTGTGTGTAGATTATCGAGCTCAGTACGTCTGGGTGTAGATTATCAAGCTCAGTACGTTTGTGTGTAGATTATCGAGCTCAGTACGTCTGTGTGTAGATTATCGAGCTCAGTACGTCTGTGTGTAGATTATCGCGCTCAGTACGTCTGTGTGTAGATTATCGAGCTCAGTACGTCTGTGTGTAGATTATCGAGCTCATAACGTTTGTGTGTAGATTATCGAGCTCAGTACGTCTGTGTGTAGATTATCGAGCTCAGTACGTCTGTGTGTTGATTATTGAGCTCATAACGTTTGTGTGTAGATTATCGCGCTCAGTACGTCTGTGTGTAGATTATCGCGCTCATTACGTCTGTGTGTGTAGATTATCGAGCTCAGTACGTCTGTGAATAGATTATCGCGCTCAGTACGTCTGTGTGTAGATTATCGAGCTCAGTACGTCTGGGTGTAGATTATCAAGCTCAGTACGTTTGTGTGTAGATTATCGAGCTCAGTACGTCTGTGTGTAGATTATCGAGCTCAGTACGTCTGTGTGTAGATTATTGAGCTCATAACGTTTGTGTGTAGATTATCGCGCTCAGTACGTCTGTGTGTAGATTATCGCGCTCAGTACGTCTGTGTGTAGATTATCGAGCTCATAACGTTTGTGTGTAGATTATCGAGCTCAGTACGTCTGTGTGTAGATTATCGAGCTCGGTACGTCTGTGTGTAGATTATTGAGCTCATAACGTTTGTGTGTAGATTATCGCGCTCAGTTCGTCTGTGTGTAGATTATCGAGCTCAGTACGTCTGTGTGTAGATTATCGAGCTCAGTACGTCTGTGTGTGTGTAGATTATCGAGCTGAGTACGTCTGTGTGTAGATTATCGAGCCCAGTACGTCTGTGTGTAGATTATCGAGCTCAGTACGTCTGTGTGTAGATTATCGAGCTGAGTACGTCTGTGTGTAGATTATCGAGCTCATTACGTCTGTGTGTAGAATATCGAGCTCATTACGTCTGTGTGTAGAATATCGAGCTCAGTACGTCTGTGTGTAGATTATCGAACTCAGTACGTCTGTGTGTAGATTATCGAGCTCAGTACGTCTGTGTGTAGATTATCGAGCTCAGTACGTCTGTGTGTAGAATTTCGAGCTCATTACGTCAGTGTGTAGATTATCGAGCTCAGTACGACTGTGTGTAGATTATCGAACTCAGTACGTCTGTGTGTAGATTATCGAGCTCAGTACGTCTGTGTGTAGATTATCGAGCTCAGTACGTCTGTGTGTAGATTATGGAGCTCAGTACGTCTGTGTGTAGATTATCGAGCTCAGTACGTCTGTGTGTAGATTATCGAGCTCATTACGTCTGTGTGTAGATTATCGAGCTCAGTACGTCTGTGTGTGTAGATTATCGAGCTCAGTACGTCTGTGTGTAGATTATCGAGCTCATTACGTCTGTGTGTAGATTATCGAGCTCAGTACGACTGTGTGTAGATTATCGAGCTCAGTACGTCTGTGTGTAGATTATCGAGCTCAGTATGTCTGTGTGTAGATTATCGAGCTCATTACGTCTGTGTGTAGTTTTTCGCGCTCATTGCGTCTGTGTGTAGATTATCGAGCTCAGTACGTCTGTGTGTAGATTATCGAGCTCAGTACGTCTGTGTGTAGAATATCGAGCTCAGTACGTCTGTGTGTAGTTTTTCTCGCTCATTACGTCTGTGTGTGTAGATTATCGAGCTCAGTACGTCTGTGTGTAGATTATCGAGCTCAGTACGTCTGTGTGTAGATTATCGAGCTCATCACGTCTGTATGTAGAATATCGCGCTCAGTACGTCTGTGTGTAGTTTTTCGCGCTCATTACGTCTGTGTGTGTAGATTATCGAGCTCAGTACGTCTGTGTGTAGATTATCGAACTCAGTACGTCTGTGTGTAGATTATCGAGCTCAGTACGTCTGTGTGTAGATTATCGAACTCAGTACGTCTGTGTGTAGATTATCGAGCTCATTACGTATGTGTGTAGATTATCGAGCTCAGTACGTATATGTGTAGATTATCGAGCTCATTACGTCTGTGTGTGTAGATTATCGAGCTCATTACGTCTGTGTGTAGATTATCGAGCTCAGTACGTCTGTGTGTAGATTATCGAGCCCAGTACGTCTGTGTGTAGATTATCGAGCTCAGTACGTCTGTGTGTAGATTATCGAGCTCAGTACGTCTGTGTGTAGATTATCGAGCTCAGTACGTCTGTGTGTAGATTATCGAGCTCATCACGTCTGTGTGTAGAATATCGAGCTCATAACGTTTGTGTGTAGATTATCGAGCTCAGTACGTCTGTGTGTAGATTATCGAGCTCAGTACGTCTGTGTGTAGATTATTGAGCTCATAACGTCTGTGTGTAGATTATCGCGCTCAGTACGTCTGTGTGTAGATTATCGAGCTCAGTACGTCTGGGTGTAGATTATCAAGCTCAGTACGTTTGTGTGTAGATTATCGAGCTCAGTACGTCTGTGTGTAGATTATCGAGCTCAGTACGTCTGTGTGTAGATTATCGCGCTCAGTACGTCTGTGTGTAGATTATCGAGCTCAGTACGTCTGTGTGTAGATTATCGAGCTCATAACGTTTGTGTGTAGATTATCGAGCTCAGTACGTCTGTGTGTAGATTATCGAGCTCAGTACGTCTGTGTGTAGATTATTGAGCTCATAACGTTTGTGTGTAGATTATCGCGCTCAGTACGTCTGTGTGTAGATTATCGCGCTCATTACGTCTGTGTGTGTAGATTATCGAGCTCAGTACGTCTGTGAGTAGATTATCGCGCTCAGTACGTCTGTGTGTAGATTATCGAGCTCAGTACGTCTGGGTGTAGATTATCAAGCTCAGTACGTTTGTGTGTAGATTATCGAGCTCAGTACGTCTGTGTGTAGATTATCGAGCTCAGTACGTCTGTGTGTAGATTATTGAGCTCATAACGTTTGTGTGTAGATTATCGCGCTCAGTACGTCTGTGTGTAGATTATCGCGCTCAGTACGTCTGTGTGTAGATTATCGAGCTCATAACGTTTGTGTGTAGATTATCGAGCTCAGTACGTCTGTGTGTAGATTATCGAGCTCGGTACGTCTGTGTGTAGATTATTGAGCTCATAACGTTTGTGTGTAGATTATCGCGCTCAGTACGTCTGTGTGTAGATTATCGAGCTCAGTACGTCTGTGTGTAGATTATCGAGCTCAGTACGTCTGTGTGTGTGTAGATTATCGAGCTGAGTACGTCTGTGTGTAGATTATCGAGCCCAGTACGTCTGTGTGTAGATTATCGAGCTCAGTACGTCTGTGTGTAGATTATCGAGCTGAGTACGTCTGTGTGTAGATTATCGAGCTCATTACGTCTGTGTGTAGAATATCGAGCTCATTACGTCTGTGTGTAGAATATCGAGCTCAGTACGTCTGTGTGTAGATTATCGAACTCAGTACGTCTGTGTGTAGATTATCGAGCTCAGTACGTCTGTGTGTAGATTATCGAGCTCAGTACGTCTGTGTGTAGAATTTCGAGCTCATTACGTCAGTGTGTAGATTATCGAGCTCAGTACGACTGTGTGTAGATTATCGAACTCAGTACGTCTGTGTGTAGATTATCGAGCTCAGTACGTCTGTGTGTAGATTATCGAGCTTAGTACGTCTGTGTGTAGATTATCGAGCTCAGTACGTCTGTGTGTAGATTATCGAGCTCAGTACGTCTGTGTGTAGATTATCGAGCTCATTACGTCTGTGTGTAGATTATCGAGCTCAGTACGTCTGTGTGTAGATTATCGAGCTCATTACGTCTGTGTGTAGATTATCGAGCTCAGTACGACTGTGTGTAGATTATCGAGCTCAGTACGTCTGTGTGTAGATTATCGAGCTCAGTACGTCTGTGTGTAGATTATCGAGCTCAGTACGTCTGTGTGTGTAGATTATCGAGCTCAGTACGTCTGTGTGTAGATTATCGAGCTCATTACGTCTGTGTGTAGATTATCGAGCTCAGTACGACTGTGTGTAGATTATCGAGCTAAGTACGTCTGTGTGTAGATTATCGAGCTCAGTATGTCTGTGTGTAGATTATCGAGCTCATTACGTCTGTGTGTAGTTTTTCGCGCTCATTACGTCTGTGTGTAGATTATCGCGCTCAGTACGTCTGTGTGTAGATTATCGAGCTCAGTACGTCTGGGTGTAGATTATCAAGCTCAGTACGTTTGTGTGTAGATTATCGAGCTCAGTACGTCTGTGTGTAGATTATCGAGCTCAGTACGTCTGTGTGTAGATTATTGAGCTCATAACGTTTGTGTGTAGATTATCGCGCTCAGTACGTCTGTGTGTAGATTATCGCGCTCAGTACGTCTGTGTGTAGATTATCGAGCTCATAACGTTTGTGTGTAGATTATCGAGCTCAGTACGTCTGTGTGTAGATTATCGAGCTCGGTACGTCTGTGTGTAGATTATTGAGCTCATAACGTTTGTGTGTAGATTATCGCGCTCAGTACGTCTGTGTGTAGATTATCGAGCTCAGTACGTCTGTGTGTAGATTATCGAGCTCAGTACGTCTGTGTGTGTGTAGATTATCGAGCTGAGTACGTCTGTGTGTAGATTATCGAGCCCAGTACGTCTGTGTGTAGATTATCGCGCTCAGTACGTCTGTGTGTAGATTATCGCGCTCAGTACGTCTGTGTGTAGATTATCGAGCTCATAACGTTTGTGTGTAGATTATCGAGCTCAGTACGTCTGTGTGTAGATTATCGAGCTCGGTACGTCTGTGTGTAGATTATTGAGCTCATAACGTTTGTGTGTAGATTATCGCGCTCAGTACGTCTGTGTGTAGATTATCGAGCTCAGTACGTCTGTGTGTAGATTATCGAGCTCAGTACGTCTGTGTGTGTGTAGATTATCGAGCTGAGTACGTCTGTGTGTAGATTATCGAGCCCAGTACGTCTGTGTGTAGATTATCGAGCTCAGTACGTCTGTGTGTAGATTATCGAGCTGAGTACGTCTGTGTGTAGATTATCGAGCTCATTACGTCTGTGTGTAGAATATCGAGCTCATTACGTCTGTGTGTAGAATATCGAGCTCAGTACGTCTGTGTGTAGATTATCGAACTCAGTACGTCTGTGTGTAGATTATCGAGCTCAGTACGTCTGTGTGTAGATTATCGAGCTCAGTACGTCTGTGTGTAGAATTTCGAGCTCATTACGTCAGTGTGTAGATTATCGAGCTCAGTACGACTGTGTGTAGATTATCGAACTCAGTACGTCTGTGTGTAGATTATCGAGCTCAGTACGTCTGTGTGTAGATTATCGAGCTCAGTACGTCTGTGTGTAGATTATCGAGCTCAGTACGTCTGTGTGTAGATTATCGAGCTCAGTACGTCTGTGTGTAGATTATCGAGCTCATTACGTCTGTGTGTAGATTATCGAGCTCAGTACGTCTGTGTGTAGATTATCGAGCTCATTACGTCTGTGTGTAGATTATCGAGCTCAGTACGACTGTGTGTAGATTATCGAGCTCAGTACGTCTGTGTGTAGATTATCGAGCTCAGTACGTCTGTGTGTAGATTATCGAGCTCAGTACGTCTGTGTGTGTAGATTATCGAGCTCAGTACGTCTGTGTGTAGATTATCGAGCTCATTACGTCTGTGTGTAGATTATCGAGCACAGTACGACTGTGTGTAGATTATCGAGCTCAGTACGTCTGTGTGTAGATTATCGAGCTCAGTATGTCTGTGTGTAGATTATCGAGCTCATTACGTCTGTGTGTAGTTTTTCGCGCTCATTACGTCTGTGTGTAGATTATCGAGCTCAGTACGTCTGTGTGTAGATTATCGAGCTCAGTACGTCTGTGTGTAGAATATCGAGCTCAGTACGTCTGTGTGTAGTTTTTCTCGCTCATTACGTCTGTGTGTGTAGATTATCGAGCTCAGTACGTCTGTGTGTAGATTATCGAGCTCAGTACGTCTGTGTGTAGATTATCGAGCTCATCACGTCTGTATGTAGAATATCGCGCTCAGTACGTCTGTGTGTAGTTTTTCGCGCTCATTACGTCTGTGTGTGTAGATTATCGAGCTCAGTACGTCTGTGTGTAGATTATCGAACTCAGTACGTCTGTGTGTAGATTATCGAGCTCAGTACGTCTGTGTGTAGATTATCGAACTCAGTACGTCTGTGTGTAGATTATCGAGCTCATTACGTATGTGTGTAGATTATCGAGCTCAGTACGTATATGTGTAGATTATCGAGCTCATTACGTCTGTGTGTGTAGATTATCGAGCTCATTACGTCTGTGTGTAGATTATCGAGCTCAGTACGTCTGTGTGTAGATTATCGAGCCCAGTACGTCTGTGTGTAGATTATCGAGCTCAGTACGTCTGTGTGTAGATTATCGAGCTCAGTACGTCTGTGTGTAGATTATCGAGCTCAGTACGTCTGTGTGTAGATTATCGAGCTCATCACGTCTGTGTGTAGAATATCGAGCTCAGTACGTCTGTGTGTAGTTTTTCGCGCTCATTACGTCTGTGTGTGTAGATTATCGAGCTCAGTACGTCTGTGTGTAGATTATCGAACTCAGTACGTCTGTGTGTAGATTATCGAGCTCAGTACGTCTGTGTGTAGATTATCGAACTCAGTACGTCTGTGTGTAGATTATCGAGCTCATTACGTATGTGTGTAGATTATCGAGCTCAGTACGACTGTGTGTAGATTATCGCGCTCAGTACGTATGTGTGTAGATTATCGAGCTCAGTACGTCTGTGTGTAGATTATCGAGCTCAGTACGTCTGTGTGTAGATTATCGAGCTCAGTACGTCTGTGTGTAGATTATCAAGTTCAGTACGTCTGTGTGTAGATTATCGAGCTCAGTACGTCTGTGTGTAGATTATCGAGCTCATTACGTCTGTGTGTAGATTATCGAGCTCAATACGTCTGTGTGTAGATTATCGAGCTCACTACGTCTGTGTGTAGATTATCGAGCTCAGTACGTCTGTGTGTAGATTATCGCGCGCAGTACGTCTGTGTGTAGATTATCGAGCTCAGTACGACTGGGTGTAGATTATCGAGCTCAGTACGTCTGTGTGTAGATTATCGAGCTTAGTACGTCTGTGTGTGTATATTATTGAGCTCATTACGTCTGTGTGTAGATTATCGAGCTCAGTACGTCTGTGTGTAGATTATCGAGCTCAGTACGACTGGGTGTAGATTATCGAACTCAGTACGTATGTGTGTAGATTATCGAGCTCAGTACGTCTGTGTGTAGATTATCGAGCTCAGTACGTCTGTGTGTAGATTATCGAGCTCAGTACGTCTGTGTGTAGATTATCGAGCTCAGTACGTCTGTGTGTAGATTATCGAGCTCAGTACGTCTGTGTGTAGATTATCGAGCTCAGTACGTCTGTGTGTAGATTATCGAGCTCATTACGTCTGTGTGTAGATTATCGAGCTCAGTACGTCTGTGTGTAGATTATCGAGCTCAGTACGTCTGTGTGTAGATTATCGAGCTCAGTACGTCTGTGACTGTGTGTGTAGATTATCGAGCTCAGTACGTCTGTGTGTAGATTATCGAGCTCAGTACGTCTGTGTGTAGATTATCGAGCTCAGCACGTCTGTGTGTAGATTATCGAGCTCAGTACGTCTGTGTGTGTAGATTATCGAACTCATTACGTCTGTGTGTAGATTATCGAGCTTAGTACGTCTGTGTGTAGATTATCGAGCTCAGTACGTCTGTGTGTAGTTTTTCGCGCTCATTACGTCTGTGTGTGTAGATTATCGAGCTCAGTACGTCTGTGTGTAGATTATCGAGCTCAGTACGTCTGTGTGTAGATTATCGCGCTCAGTACGTCTGTGTGTAGATTATCGAACTCAGTACGTCTGTGTGTAGATTATCGAGCTCATTACGTCTGTGTGTAGATTATCGAGCTCAGTACGTCTGTGTGTAGATTATCGAGCTCAGTACGTCTGTGTGTAGATTATCGAGCTCAGTACGTCTGTGTGTAGTTTTTCGCGCTCATTACGTCTGTGTGTGTAGATTATTGAGCTCAGTACGTCTGTGTGTAGATTATCGAGCTCAGTACGTCTGTGTGTAGATTATCGCGCTCAGTACGTCTGTGTGTAGATTATCGAGCTCAGTACGTCTGTGTGTAGATAATCGCGCTCAGTACGTCTGTGTGTTGATTATCGAGCTCATTATGTCTGTGTGTAGAATATCGAGCTCAGTACGTCTGTGTGTAGATTATCGAACTCAGTACGTTGGTGTGTAGATTATCTAGCTCAGTACGTCTGTGTGTAGATTATCGAGGTCAGTACGTCTGTGTGTAGAATATCGAGCTCATTACGTCTGTGTGTAGATTATCGAGCTCAGTACGACTGTGTGTAGATTATCGAGCTCAGTACGTCTGTGTGTAGATTATCGAGCTCATTACGTCTGTGTGTAGATTATCGAGCTCAGTACGACTGTGTGTAGATTATCGAGCTCAGTACGTCTGTGTGTAGATTATCGAGCTCAGTACGTCTGTGTGTAGATTATCGAGCTCAGTACGTCTGTGTGTGTAGATTATCGAGCTCAGTACGTCTGTGTGTAGATTATCGAACTCATTACGTCTGTGTGTAGATTATCGAGCTCAGTACGACTGTGTGTAGATTATCGAGCTCAGTACGTCTGTGTGTAGATTATCGAGCTCAGTACGTCTGTGTGTAGATTATCGAGCTCATTACGTCTGTGTGTAGATTATCGCGCTCAGTACGTCTGTGTGTAGATTATCGAGCTCAGTACGTCTGTGTGTAGAATATCGAGCTCAGTACGTCTGTGTGTAGAATATCGAGCTCAGTACGTCTGTGTGTAGATTATCGAGCTCAGTACGTCTGTTTGTAGATTATCGAGCTCAGTACGACTGGGTGTAGATTATCGAACTCAGTACGTATGTGTGTAGATTATCGAGCTCAGTACGTCTGTGTGTAGATTATCGAGCTCAGTACGTCTGTGTGTAGATTATCGAGCTCAGTACGTCTGTGTGTAGATTATCGAGCTCAGTACGTCTGTTTGTAGATTATCGAGCTCAGTACGACTGGGTGTAGATTATCGAACTCAGTACGTATGTGTGTAGATTATCGAGCTCAGTACGTCTGTGTGTAGATTATCGAGCTCAGTACGTCTGTGTGTAGATTATCGAGCTCAGTACGTCTGTGTGTAGATTATCGAACACAGTACGTCTGTGTGTAGATTATCGAGCTCAGTACGTCTGTGTGTAGATTATCGAGCTCAGTACGTCTGTGTGTAGATTATCGAGCTCAGTACGTCTGTGTGTAGATTATCAAGCTCAGTACGTCTGTGTGTAGATTATCGAGCTCAGTACGTCTGTGTGTAGATTATCGAGCTCATTACGTCTGTGTGTAGATTATCGAGCTCATTACGTCTGTGTGTAGATTATCGAGCTCAGTACGTCTGTGTGTAGATTATCGAACTCAGTACGTCTGTGTGTAGATTATCGAGCTCAGTACGTCTGTGTGTAGATTATCGAGCTCAGTACGTCTGTGTGTAGATTATCAAGCTCAGTACGTCTGTGTGTAGATTATCGAGCTGAGTACGTCTGTGTGTAGATTATCGAGCTGAGTACGTCTGTGTGTAGATTATCAAGCTCAGTACGTCTGTGTGTAGATTATCGAGCTCAGTACGTCTGTGTGTAGATTATCGAGCTCATTACGTCTGTGTGTAGATTATCGAGCTCATTACGTCTGTGTGTAGATTATCGAGCTCAGTACGTCTGTGTGTAGATTATCGAACTCAGTACGTCTGTGTGTAGATTATCGAGCTCAGTACGTCTGTGTGTAGATTATCGAGCTCAGTACGTCTGTGTGTAGATTATCGAACTCAGTACGTCTGTGTGTAGATTATCGAGCTCAGTACGTCTGTGTGTAGATTATCGAGCTCAGTACGACTGGGTGTAGATTATCGAACTCAGTACGTATGTGTGTAGATTATCGAGCTCAGTACGTCTGTGTGTAGATTATCGAGCTCAGTACGTCTGTGTGTAGATTATCGAGCTCAGTACGTCTGTGTGTAGATTATCGAGCTCAGTACGTCTGTGTGTAGATTATCGAGCTCAGTACGTTTGTGTGTAGATTATCGAGCTCAGTACGTCTGTGTTTAGATTATCGAGCTCATTACGTCTGTGTGTAGATTATCGAGCTCAGTACGTCTGTGTGTAGATTATCGAGCTCAGTACGTCTGTGTGTAGATTATCGAGCTCAGTACGTCTGTGTGTGTAGATTATCGAGCTCAGTACGTCTGTGTGTAGATTATCGAGCTCAGTACGTCTGTGTGTAGATTATCGAACTCAGTACGTCTGTGTGTAGATTATCGAGCTCATTACGTCTGTGTGTAGATTATCGAGCTCAGTACGTCTGTGTGTAGATTATCGAGCTCAGTACGTCTGTGTGTAGATAATCGCGCTCAGTACGTCTGTGTGTTGATTATCGAGCTCATTATTTCTGTGTGTAGAATATCGAGCTCAGTACGTCTGTGTGTAGATTATCGAGCTCAGTACGTCTGTGTGTAGATTATCGAGCTCAGTACGTCTGTGTGTAGATTATCGAACTCAGTACGTTGGTGTGTAGATTATCTAGCTCAGTACGTCTGTGTGTAGATTATCGAGGTCAGTACGTCTGTGTGTAGAATATCGAGGTCAGTACGTCTGTGTGTAGAATATCGAGCTCAGTACGTCTGTGTGTAGATTATCGAGCTCAGTACGTCTGTGTGTAGATTATCGAACTCAGTACGTTGGTGTGTAGATTATCTAGCTCAGTACGTCTGTGTGTAGATTATCGAGGTCAGTACGTCTGTGTGTAGAATATCGAGGTCAGTACGTCTGTGTGTAGAATATCGAGCTCAGTACGTCTGTGTGTAGATTATCGAGCTCAGTACGTCTGTGTGTAGATTATCGAGCTCAGTACGTCTGTGTGTAGATTATCGAGCTCATTACGTCTGTGTGTAGATTATCGAGCTCAGTACGACTGTGTGTAGATTATCGAGCTCAGTACGTCTGTGTGTAGATTATCGAGCTCAGTACGTCTGTGTGTAGATTATCGAGCTCAGTACGTCTGTGTGTGTAGATTATCGAGCTCAGTACGTCTGTGTGTAGATTATCGAGCTCATTACGTCTGTGTGTAGATTATCGAGCTCAGTACGACTGTGTGTAGATTATCGAGCTCAGTACGTCTGTGTGTAGATTATCGAGCTCAGTACGTCTGTGTGTAGATTATCGAGCTCATTACGTCTGTGTGTAGATTATCGCGCTCAGTACGTCTGTGTGTAGATTATCGAGCTCAGTACGTCTGTGTGTAGAATATCGAGCTCAGTACGTCTGTGTGTAGAATATCGAGCTCAGTACGTCTGTGTGTAGATTATCGAGCTCAGTACGTCTGTGTGTAGATTATCGAGCTCAGTACGACTGGGTGTAGATTATCGAACTCAGTACGTATGTGTGTAGATTATCGAGCTCAGTACGTCTGTGTGTAGATTATCGAGCTCAGTACGTCTGTGTGTAGATTATCGAGCTCAGTACGTCTGTGTGTAGATTATCGAACTCAGTACGTCTGTGTGTAGATTATCGAGCTCAGTACGTCTGTGTGTAGATTATCGAACTCAGTACGTCTGTGTGTAGATTATCGAGCTCATTACGTATGTGTGTAGATTATCGAGCTCATTACGTATGTGTGTAGATTATCGAGCTCAGTACGTCTGTGTGTAGATTATCGAGCTCAGTACGACTGTGTGTAGATTATCGCGCTCAGTACGTCTGTGTGTAGATTATCGCGCTCAGTACGTCTGTGTGTAGATTATCGAGCTCAGTACGTCTGTGTGTAGAATATCGAGCTCAGTACGTCTGTGTGTAGAATATCGAGCTCAGTACGTCTGTGTGTAGATTATCGAGCTCAGTACGTCTGTTTGTAGATTATCGAGCTCAGTACGACTGGGTGTAGATTATCGAACTCAGTACGTATGTGTGTAGATTATCGAGCTCAGTACGTCTGTGTGTAGATTATCGAGCTCAGTACGTCTGTGTGTAGATTATCGAACTCAGTACGTCTGTGTGTAGATTATCGAGCTCATTACGTATGTGTGTAGATTATCGAGCTCAGTACGACTGTGTGTAGATTATCGAGCTCAGTACGTCTGTGTGTAGATTATCGAGCTCAGTACGTCTGTGTGTAGATTATCGAGCTCATTACGTCTGTGTGTAGATTATCGCGCTCAGTACGTCTGTGTGTAGATTATCGAGCTCAGTACGTCTGTGTGTAGAATATCGAGCTCAGTACGTCTGTGTGTAGAATATCGAGCTCAGTACGTCTGTGTGTAGATTATCGAGCTCAGTACGTCTGTTTGTAGATTATCGAGCTCAGTACGACTGGGTGTAGATTATCGAACTCAGTACGTATGTGTGTAGATTATCGAGCTCAGTACGTCTGTGTGTAGATTATCGAGCTCAGTACGTCTGTGTGTAGATTATCGAGCTCAGTACGTCTGTGTGTAGATTATCGAGCTCAGTACGTCTGTTTGTAGATTATCGAGCTCAGTACGACTGGGTGTAGATTATCGAACTCAGTACGTATGTGTGTAGATTATCGAGCTCAGTACGTCTGTGTGTAGATTATCGAGCTCAGTACGTCTGTGTGTAGATTATCGAGCTCAGTACGTCTGTGTGTAGATTATCGAACACAGTACGTCTGTGTGTAGATTATCGAGCTCAGTACGTCTGTGTGTAGATTATCGAGCTCAGTACGTCTGTGTGTAGATTATCGAGCTCAGTACGTCTGTGTGTAGATTATCAAGCTCAGTACGTCTGTGTGTAGATTATCGAGCTCAGTACGTCTGTGTGTAGATTATCGAGCTCATTACGTCTGTGTGTAGATTATCGAGCTCATTACGTCTGTGTGTAGATTATCGAGCTCAGTACGTCTGTGTGTAGATTATCGAACTCAGTACGTCTGTGTGTAGATTATCGAGCTCAGTACGTCTGTGTGTAGATTATCGAGCTCAGTACGTCTGTGTGTAGATTATCAAGCTCAGTACGTCTGTGTGTAGATTATCGAGCTGAGTACGTCTGTGTGTAGATTATCGAGCTGAGTACGTCTGTGTGTAGATTATCAAGCTCAGTACGTCTGTGTGTAGATTATCGAGCTCAGTACGTCTGTGTGTAGATTATCGAGCTCATTACGTCTGTGTGTAGATTATCGAGCTCATTACGTCTGTGTGTAGATTATCGAGCTCAGTACGTCTGTGTGTAGATTATCGAACTCAGTACGTCTGTGTGTAGATTATCGAGCTCAGTACGTCTGTGTGTAGATTATCGAGCTCAGTACGTCTGTGTGTAGATTATCGAACTCAGTACGTCTGTGTGTAGATTATCGAGCTCAGTACGTCTGTGTGTAGATTATCGAGCTCAGTACGACTGGGTGTAGATTATCGAACTCAGTACGTATGTGTGTAGATTATCGAGCTCAGTACGTCTGTGTGTAGATTATCGAGCTCAGTACGTCTGTGTGTAGATTATCGAGCTCAGTACGTCTGTGTGTAGATTATCGAGCTCAGTACGTCTGTGTGTAGATTATCGAGCTCAGTACGTTTGTGTGTAGATTATCGAGCTCAGTACGTCTGTGTTTAGATTATCGAGCTCATTACGTCTGTGTGTAGATTATCGAGCTCAGTACGTCTGTGTGTAGATTATCGAGCTCAGTACGTCTGTGTGTAGATTATCGAGCTCAGTACGTCTGTGTGTGTAGATTATCGAGCTCAGTACGTCTGTGTGTAGATTATCGAGCTCAGTACGTCTGTGTGTAGATTATCGAACTCAGTACGTCTGTGTGTAGATTATCGAGCTCATTACGTCTGTGTGTAGATTATCGAGCTCAGTACGTCTGTGTGTAGATTATCGAGCTCAGTACGTCTGTGTGTAGATAATCGCGCTCAGTACGTCTGTGTGTTGATTATCGAGCTCATTATTTCTGTGTGTAGAATATCGAGCTCAGTACGTCTGTGTGTAGATTATCGAGCTCAGTACGTCTGTGTGTAGATTATCGAGCTCAGTACGTCTGTGTGTAGATTATCGAACTCAGTACGTTGGTGTGTAGATTATCTAGCTCAGTACGTCTGTGTGTAGATTATCGAGGTCAGTACGTCTGTGTGTAGAATATCGAGGTCAGTACGTCTGTGTGTAGAATATCGAGCTCAGTACGTCTGTGTGTAGATTATCGAGCTCAGTACGTCTGTGTGTAGATTATCGAACTCAGTACGTTGGTGTGTAGATTATCTAGCTCAGTACGTCTGTGTGTAGATTATCGAGGTCAGTACGTCTGTGTGTAGAATATCGAGGTCAGTACGTCTGTGTGTAGAATATCGAGCTCAGTACGTCTGTGTGTAGATTATCGAGCTCAGTACGTCTGTGTGTAGATTATCGAGCTCAGTACGTCTGTGTGTAGATTATCGAGCTCATTACGTCTGTGTGTAGATTATCGAGCTCAGTACGACTGTGTGTAGATTATCGAGCTCAGTACGTCTGTGTGTAGATTATCGAGCTCAGTACGTCTGTGTGTAGATTATCGAGCTCAGTACGTCTGTGTGTGTAGATTATCGAGCTCAGTACGTCTGTGTGTAGATTATCGAGCTCATTACGTCTGTGTGTAGATTATCGAGCTCAGTACGACTGTGTGTAGATTATCGAGCTCAGTACGTCTGTGTGTAGATTATCGAGCTCAGTACGTCTGTGTGTAGATTATCGAGCTCATTACGTCTGTGTGTAGATTATCGCGCTCAGTACGTCTGTGTGTAGATTATCGAGCTCAGTACGTCTGTGTGTAGAATATCGAGCTCAGTACGTCTGTGTGTAGAATATCGAGCTCAGTACGTCTGTGTGTAGATTATCGAGCTCAGTACGTCTGTGTGTAGATTATCGAGCTCAGTACGACTGGGTGTAGATTATCGAACTCAGTACGTATGTGTGTAGATTATCGAGCTCAGTACGTCTGTGTGTAGATTATCGAGCTCAGTACGTCTGTGTGTAGATTATCGAGCTCAGTACGTCTGTGTGTAGATTATCGAACTCAGTACGTCTGTGTGTAGATTATCGAGCTCAGTACGTCTGTGTGTAGATTATCGAACTCAGTACGTCTGTGTGTAGATTATCGAGCTCATTACGTATGTGTGTAGATTATCGAGCTCATTACGTATGTGTGTAGATTATCGAGCTCAGTACGTCTGTGTGTAGATTATCGAGCTCAGTACGACTGTGTGTAGATTATCGCGCTCAGTACGTCTGTGTGTAGATTATCGAGCTCAGTACGTCTGTGTGTAGATTATCGAGCTCAGTACGTCTGTGTGTAGATTATCGAGCTCAGTACGTCTGTGTGTAGATTATCAAGCTCAGTACGTCTGTGTGTAGATTATCGAGCTCAGTACGTCTGTGTGTAGATTATCGAACTCAGTACGTCTGTGTGTGTAGATTATCGAGCTCAGTACGTCTGTGTGTAGATTATCGAGCTCATTACGTCTGTGTGTAGATTATCGAGCTCATTACGTCTGTGTGTAGATTATCGAGCTCAGTACGTCTGTGTGTAGATTATCGAACTCAGTACGTCTGTGTGTAGATTATCGAGCTCAGTACGTCTGTGTGTAGATTATCGAGCTCAGTACGTCTGTGTGTAGATTATCAAGCTCAGTACGTCTGTGTGTAGATTAACGAGCTGAGTACGTCTGTGTGTAGATTATCGAGCTGAGTACGTCTGTGTGTAGATTATCAAGCTCAGTACGTCTGTGTGTAGATTATCGAGCTCAGTACGTCTGTGTGTAGATTATCGAGCTCATTACGTCTGTGTGTAGATTATCGAGCTCATTACGTCTGTGTGTAGATTATCGAGCTCAGTACGTCTGTGTGTAGATTATCGAACTCAGTACGTCTGTGTGTAGATTATCGAGCTCAGTACGTCTGTGTGTAGATTATCGAACTCAGTACGTCTGTGTGTAGATTATCGAGCTCAGTACGTCTGTGTGTAGATTATCAAGCTCAGTACGTCTGTGTGTAGATTATCGAGCTCATTACTTCTGTGTGTGTAGATTATCGAGCTCATTACGTCTGTGTGTAGATTATCGAGCTTAGTACGTCTGTGTGTAGATTATCGAGCTCAGTACGTCTGTGTGTAGATTATCGAACTCAGTACGTCTGTGTGTAGATTATCGAGCTCAGTACGTCTGTGTGTAGATTATCGAGCTCATTACGTCTGTGTGTGTAGATTATCGATCTCATTACGTCTGTGTGTAGATTATCGAGCTCATTACGTCTGTGTGTAGATTATCGAGCTCAGTACGTCTGTGTGTAGTTTTTCGCGCTCATTACGTCTGTGTGTGTAGATTATCGAGCTCAGTACGTCTGTGTGTAGATTATCGAACTCAGTACGTCTGTGTGTAGATTATCGAGCTCAGTACGTCTGTGTGTAGATTATCGAACTCAGTACGTCTGTGTGTAGATTATCGAGCTCATTACGTATGTGTGTAGATTATCGAGCTCAGTACGTCTGTGTGTAGTTTTTCGCGCTCATTACGTCTGTGTGTGTAGATTATCGAGCTCAGTACGTCTGTGTGTAGATTATCGAACTCAGTACGTCTGTGTGTAGTTTTTCGCGCTCATTACGTCTGTGTGTGTAGATTATCGAGCTCAGTACGTCTGTGTGTAGATTATCGAACTCAGTACGTCTGTGTGTAGATTATCGAGCTCAGTACGTCTGTGTGTAGATTATCGAACTCAGTACGTCTGTGTGTAGATTATCGAGCTCATTACGTATGTGTGTAGATTATCGAGCTCAGTACGTCTGTGTGTAGTTTTTCGCGCTCATTACGTCTGTGTGTGTAGATTATCGAGCTCAGTACGTCTGTGTGTAGATTATCGAACTCAGTACGTCTGTGTGTAGTTTTTCGCGCTCATTACGTCTGTGTGTGTAGATTATCGAACTCAGTACGTCTGTGTGTAGATTATCGAGCTCAGTACGTCTGTGTGTAGATTTTCGCGCTCATTACGTCTGTGTGTGTAGATTATCGAGCTCAGTACGTCTGTGTGTAGATTATCGAGCTCAGTACGTCTGTGTGTAGATTATCGAGCTCATCGCGTCTGTATGTAGAATATCGCGCTCAGTACGTCTGTGTGTAGTTTTTCGCGCTCATTACGTCTGTGTGTGCAGATTATCGAGCTCAGTACGTCTGTGTGTAGATTATCGAACTCAGTACGTCTGTGTGTAGATTATCGAGCTCAGTACGTCTGTGTGTAGATTATCGAACTCAGTACGTCTGTGTGTAGATTATCGAGCTCATTACGTATGTGTGTAGATTATCGAGCTTAGTACGTCTGTGTGTAGATTATCGAGCTCATTTTCGTCTGTGTGTGTAGATTATCGAGCTCATTACGTCTGTGCGTAGATTATCGAGCTCAGTACGTCTGTGTGTAGATTATCGAGCCCAGTACGTCTGTGTGTAGATTATCGAGCTCAGTACGTCTGTGTGTAGATTATCGAGCTCAGTACGTCTGTGTGTAGATTATCGAGCTCAGTACGTCTGTGTGTAGATTATCGAGCTCATCACGTCTGTGTGTAGAATATCGAGCTCAGTACGTCTGTGTGTAGTTTTTCGCGCTCATTACGTCTGTGTGTGTAGATTATCGAGCTCAGTACGTCTGTGTGTAGATTATCGAACTCAGTACGTCTGTGTGTAGATTATCGAGCTCAGTACGTCTGTGTGTAGATTATCGAACTCAGTACGTCTGTGTGTAGATTATCGAGCTCATTACGTATGTGTGTAGATTATCGAGCTCAGTACGACTGTGTGTAGATTATCGCGCTCAGTACGTATGTGTGTAGATTATTGAGCTCAGTACGTCTGTGTGTAGATTATCGAGCTCAGTACGTCTGTGTGTAGATTATCAAGTTCAGTACGTCTGTGTGTAGATTATCGAGCTCAGTACGTCTGTGTGTAGATTATCGAGCTCATTACGTTTGTGTGTAGATTATCGAGCTCATTACGTCTGTGTGTAGATTATCGAGCTCAGTACGTCTGTGTGTAGATTATCGAGCTCAGTACGTCTGTGTGTAGATTATCGCGCGCAGTACGTCTGTGTGTAGATTATCGAGCTCAGTACGACTGGGTGTAGATTATCGAGCTCAGTACGTCTGTGTGTAGATTATCGAGCTCAGTACGTCTGTGTGTGTAGATTATTGAGCTCATTACGTCCGTGTGTAGATTATCGAGCTCAGTACGTCTGTGTGTAGATTATCGAGCTCAGTACGACAGGGTGTAGATTATCGAACTCAGTACGTATGTGTGTAGATTATCGAGCTCAGTACGTCTGTGTGTAGATTATCGAGCTCAGTACGTCTGTGTGTAGATTATCGAGCTCAGTACGTCTGTGTGTAGATTATCGAGCTCAGTACGTCTGTGTGTAGATTATCGAGCTCAGTACGTCTGTGTGTAGATTATCGAGCTCAGTACGTCTGTGTGTAGATTATCGAGCTCAGTACGTCTGTGTGTAGATTATCGAGCTCAGTACGTCTGTGTGTAGATTATCGAGCTCATTACGACTGTGTGTAGATGATCGAGCTCAGTACGTCTGTGTGTAGATTATCGAGCTCAGTACGTCTGTGTGTAGATTATCGAGCTCAGTACGTCTGTGTGTAGATTATCGAGCTCAGTACGTCTGTGTGTAGATTATCGAGCTCAGTACGTCTGTGTGTAGATTATCGAGCTCAGTACGTCTGTGTGTAGATTATCGAGCTCAGTACGTCTGTGTGTAGATTATCGAGCTCAGTACGTCTGTGTGTGTAGATTATCGAGCTCAGTACGTCTGTGTGTAGATTATCGAGCTCAGTACGTCTGTGTGTGTAGATTATCGAGCTCAGTACGTCTGTGTGTAGATTATCGAGCTCAGTACGTCTGTGTGTGTAGATTATCGAGCTCAGTACGTCTGTGTGTAGATTATCGAGCTCAGTACGTCTGTGTTTGCAGATTATCGAGCTCAGTACGTCTGTGTGTGTAGATTATCGCGCTCAGTACGTCTGTGTGTAGATTATCGAGCTCAGTACGTCTGTGTGTAGATTATCGAGCTCAGTACGTCTGTGTGTAGATTATCGCGCTCAGTACGTCTGTGTGTAGATTATCGCGCTCAGTACGTCTGTGTGTAGATTATCGAACTCAGTACGTCTGTGTGTTGATTATCGAGCTCAGTACGTCTGTGTGTAGTTTTTCGCGCTCATTACGTCTGTGTGTGTAGATTATCGAGCTCAGTACGTCTGTGTGTAGATTATCGAACTCAGTACGTCTGTGTGTAGATTATCGAGCTCAGTACGTCTGTGTGTAGATTTTCGCGCTCATTACGTCTGTGTGTGTAGATTATCGAGCTCAGTACGTCTGTGTGTAGATTATCGAGCTCAGTACGTCTGTGTGTAGATTATCGAGCTCATCACGTCTGTATGTAGAATATCGCGCTCAGTACGTCTGTGTGTAGTTTTTCGCGCTCATTACGTCTGTGTGTGCAGATTATCGAGCTCAGTACGTCTGTGTGTAGATTATCGAACTCAGTACGTCTGTGTGTAGATTATCGAGCTCAGTACGTCTGTGTGTAGATTATCGAACTCAGTACGTCTGTGTGTAGATTATCGAGCTCATTACGTATGTGTGTAGATTATCGAGCTTAGTACGTCTGTGTGTAGATTATCGAGCTCATTACGTCTGTGTGTGTAGATTATCGAGCTCATTACGTCTGTGTGTAGATTATCGAGCTCAGTACGTCTGTGTGTAGATTATCGAGCCCAGTACGTCTGTGTGTAGATTATCGAGCTCAGTACGTCTGTGTGTAGATTATCGAGCTCAGTACGTCTGTGTGTAGATTATCGAGCTCAGTACGTCTGTGTGTAGATTATCGAGCTCATCACGTCTGTGTGTAGAATATCGAGCTCAGTACGTCTGTGTGTAGTTTTTCGCGCTCATTACGTCTGTGTGTGTAGATTATCGAGCTCAGTACGTCTGTGTGTAGATTATCGAAGTCAGTACGTCTGTGTGTAGATTATCGAGCTCAGTACGTCTGTGTGTAGATTATCGAACTCAGTACGTCTGTGTGTAGATTATCGAGCTCATTACGTATGTGTGTAGATTATCGAGCTCAGTACGACTGTGTGTAGATTATCGCGCTCAGTACGTATGTGTGTAGATTATTGAGCTCAGTACGTCTGTGTGTAGATTATCGAGCTCAGTACGTCTGTGTGTAGATTATCAAGTTCAGTACGTCTGTGTGTAGATTATCGAGCTCAGTACGTCTGTGTGTAGATTATCGAGCTCATTACGTTTGTGTGTAGATTATCGAGCTCATTACGTCTGTGTGTAGATTATCGAGCTCAGTACGTCTGTGTGTAGATTATCGAGCTCAGTACGTCTGTGTGTAGATTATCGCGCGCAGTACGTCTGTGTGTAGATTATCGAGCTCAGTACGACTGGGTGTAGATTATCGAGCTCAGTACGTCTGTGTGTAGATTATCGAGCTCAGTACGTCTGTGTGTGTAGATTATTGAGCTCATTACGTCTGTGTGTAGATTATCGAGCTCAGTACGTCTGTGTGTAGATTATCGAGCTCAGTACGACAGGGTGTAGATTATCGAACTCAGTACGTATGTGTGTAGATTATCGAGCTCAGTACGTCTGTGTGTAGATTATCGAGCTCAGTACGTCTGTGTGTAGATTATCGAGCTCAGTACGTCTGTGTGTAGATTATCGAGCTCAGTACGTCTGTGTGTAGATTATCGAGCTCAGTACGTCTGTGTGTAGATTATCGAGCTCAGTACGTCTGTGTGTAGATTATCGAGCTCAGTACGTCTGTGTGTAGATTATCGAGCTCAGTACGTCTGTGTGTAGATTATCGAGCTCATTACGACTGTGTGTAGATTATCGAGCTCAGTACGTCTGTGTGTAGATTATCGAGCTCAGTACGTCTGTGTGTAGATTATCGAGCTCAGTACGTCTGTGTGTAGATTATCGAGCTCAGTACGTCTGTGTGTAGATTATCGAGCTCAGTACGTCTGTGTGTAGATTATCGAGCTCAGTACGTCTGTGTGTAGATTATCGAGCTCAGTACGTCTGTGTGTAGATTATCGAGCTCAGTACGTCTGTGTGTGTAGATTATCGAGCTCAGTACGTCTGTGTGTAGATTATCGAGCTCAGTACGTCTGTGTGTGTAGATTATCGAGCTCAGTACGTCTGTGTGTAGATTATCGAGCTCAGTACGTCTGTGTGTGTAGATTATCGAGCTCAGTACGTCTGTGTGTAGATTATCGAGCTCAGTACGTCTGTGTTTGCAGATTATCGAGCTCAGTACGTCTGTGTGTGTAGATTATCGCGCTCAGTACGTCTGTGTGTAGATTATCGAGCTCAGTACGTCTGTGTGTAGATTATCGAGCTCAGTACGTCTGTGTGTAGATTATCGCGCTCAGTACGTCTGTGTGTAGATTATCGCGCTCAGTACGTCTGTGTGTAGATTATCGAACTCAGTACGTCTGTGTGTTGATTATCGAGCTCAGTACGTCTGTGTGTAGATTATCGAGCTCAGTACGTCTGTGTGTAGATTATCGCGCGCAGTACGTCTGTGTGTAGATTATCGAGCTCAGTACGTCTGTGTGTAGATTATCGCGCTCAGTACGTCTGTGTGTAGATTATCGAGCTCAGTACGTCTGTGTGTAGATTATCGAGCTCAGTACGTCTGTGTGTAGATTATCGAGCTCATTACGTCTGTGTGTAGATTATCGAGCTCAGTACGTCTGTGTGTAGATTATCGAGCTCAGTACGTCTGTGTGTAGATTATCGCGCTCAGTACGTCTGTGTGTAGATTATCGAGCTCAGTACGTCTGTGTGTAGATTATCGAGCTCAGTACGTCTGTGTGTAGATTATCGAGCTCATTACGTCTGTGTGTAGATTATCGAGCTCAGTACGTCTGTGTGTAGATTATCGAGCTCAGTACGTCTGTGTGTAGATTATCGAGCTCAGTACGTCTGTGTGTGTAGATTATTGAGCTCATTACGTCTGTGTGTAGATTATCGAGCTCAGTACGTCTGTGTGTAGATTATCGAGCTCAGTACGACAGGGTGTAGATTATCGAACTCAGTACGTATGTGTGTAGATTATCGAGCTCAGTACGTCTATGTGTAGATTATCGAGCTCAGTACGTCTGTGTGTAGATTATCGAGCTCAGTACGTCTGTGTGTAGATTATCGAGCTCAGTACGTATGTGTGTAGATTATCGAGCTCAGTACGTCTGTGTGTAGATTATCGAGCTCAGTACGTCTGTGTGTAGATTATCGAGCTCAGTACGTCTGTGTGTAGATTATCGAGCTCAGTACGTCTGTGTGTAGATTATCGAGCTCATTACGACTGTGTGTAGATTATCGAGCTCAGTACGTCTGTGTGTAGATTATCGAGCTCAGTACGTCTGTGTGTAGATTATCGAGCTCAGTACGTCTGTGTGTAGATTATCGAGCTCAGTACGTCTGTGTGTAGATTATCGCGCGCAGTACGTCTGTGTGTAGATTATCGAGCTCAGTACGACTGGGTGTAGATTATCGAGCTCAGTACGTCTGTGTGTAGATTATCGAGCTCAGTACGTCTGTGTGTGTAGATTATTGAGCTCATTACGTCTGTGTGTAGATTATCGAGCTCAGTACGTCTGTGTGTAGATTATCGAGCTCAGTACGACAGGGTGTAGATTATCGAACTCAGTACGTATGTGTGTAGATTATCGAGCTCAGTACGTCTGTGTGTAGATTATCGAGCTCAGTACGTCTGTGTGTAGATTATCGAGCTCAGTACGTCTGTGTGTAGATTATCGAGCTCAGTACGTCTGTGTGTAGATTATCGAGCTCAGTACGTCTGTGTGTAGATTATCGAGCTCAGTACGTCTGTGTGTAGATTATCGAGCTCAGTACGCCTGTGTGTAGATTATCGAGCTCAGTACGTCTGTGTGTAGATTATCGAGCTCATTACGACTGTGTGTAGATTATCGAGCTCAGTACGTCTGTGTGTAGATTATCGAGCTCAGTACGTCTGTGTGTAGATTATCGAGCTCAGTACGTCTGTGTGTAGATTATCGAGCTCAGTACGTCTGTGTGTAGATTATCGAGCTCAGTACGTCTGTGTGTAGATTATCGAGCTCAGTACGACTGTGTGTAGATTATCGAGCTCAGTACGTCTGTGTGTAGATTATCGAGCTCAGTACGTCTGTGTGTGTAGATTATCGAGCTCAGTACGTCTGTGTGTAGATTATCGAGCTCAGTACGTCTGTGTGTGTAGATTATCGAGCTCAGTACGTCTGTGTGTAGATTATCGAGCTCAGTACGTCTGTGTGTGTAGATTATCGAGCTCAGTACGTCTGTGTGTAGATTATCGAGCTCAGTACGTCTGTGTTTGCAGATTATCGAGCTCAGTACGTCTGTGTGTGTAGATTATCGCGCTCAGTACGTCTGTGTGTAGATTATCGAGCTCAGTACGTCTGTGTGTAGATTATCGAGCTCAGTACGTCTGTGTGTAGATTATCGCGCTCAGTACGTCTGTGTGTAGATTATCGCGCTCAGTACGTCTGTGTGTAGATTATCGAACTCAGTACGTCTGTGTGTTGATTATCGAGCTCAGTACGTCTGTGTGTAGATTATCGAGCTCAGTACGTCTGTGTGTAGATTATCGCGCGCAGTACGTCTGTGTGTAGATTATCGAGCTCAGTACGTCTGTGTGTAGATTATCGCGCTCAGTACGTCTGTGTGTAGATTATCGAGCTCAGTACGTCTGTGTGTAGATTATCGAGCTCAGTACGTCTGTGTGTAGATTATCGAGCTCATTACGTCTGTGTGTAGATTATCGAGCTCAGTACGTCTGTGTGTAGATTATCGAGCTCAGTACGTCTGTGTGTAGATTATCGCGCTCAGTACGTCTGTGTGTAGATTATCGAGCTCAGTACGTCTGTGTGTAGATTATCGAGCTCAGTACGTCTGTGTGTAGATTATCGAGCTCATTACGTCTGTGTGTAGATTATCGAGCTCAGTACGTCTGTGTGTAGATTATCGAGCTCAGTACGTCTGTGTGTAGATTATCGAGCTCAGTACGTTTGTGTGTAGATTATCAAGCTCAGTACGTCTGTGTGTAGATTATCGAGCTCAGTACGTCTGTGTGTAGATAATCGAGCTCAGTACGTCTGTGTGTAGATTATCGAGCTCATTACGTCTGTGTGTAGATTATCGAGTTCAGTATAGTACGTCTGTATATTTCTTGGCCGACTTCGACTTTGTGCCTCATCCCTTTCTATCGGCGGAAGAAAAGTAAGTATACTTTACTTATATTAAATCTTTACTTATTGTTTTCTATTCCAGGGAACCATAGTGAATCCGAGAT
>JAUCBJ010007912.1:0-71840 GCA_032718475.1 Nemertoderma westbladi
GTTAAACTGCTAAAGGTCTTCAAAAGCGCGAACATTTACTAAAGATAGTTCATTTTTACCTTAATTCATTGTCTTGTGATTTTTTAACTATGAGTTAGAATATAGTTTTTTTACGGTCCAGGTTTAATTGATAAAAATAAATTTATAATCTATACATAATGCAATGGAGTTGATTAGTAATTTCGCACATGCTTATTAACTTATAAGTGGTCAAAATCATAACCCCAAGTGCAAGTAGTCTATCCTGGTGGTGGTCTCTAGACGATCTTCGATCCAACCTCTGGACTCACTGTCAACTTTGCTAAGCAATACCAACAAAAATTATAATAATATAGGTAGGTGAAGAAACTGGCCCAAAAATCGTCTTTATGGTGGAGTTGCTTAACGACATAAATTGTCGCATGATGTTTTTCTAATTATGTTAGTAAAATTTATAAATGAAAATAGTGATTTCTAAATTTCTTAATCTTGTTTAGAAATATTTCTAAAACTAAATATTAAAAACAACATATTTTAAAAAATATAAGCTCTACTGCAATATATGTGTCCCAGTGGATACGGCGCCTGAACTGCTTACACGATAGTGTTTGGTGGCGCAGGTTCGAATCCGATTAAAGGCTGTAGAAATTTCGCACTGTTGTGTCCATATAGGCGAGAAACTTTAGACATTAGTGCCTACGCCAACCCAGCGGTATAATGGGAACCTGGCTTTGCTGGGGTAATGATAATAAAAGCAGGCGCTTTGATAAGGCCGTAAGACCCCTAAAGGCGCCTGCTATAACAAATATAAGTACAATTATTATTTGAAATTAAAATACCTATAAATCACAATTTAATATTACATTATTATTAATGTTTGTTCATTCACCAAAATCGAACCCTTTAATCTCTAAATCTGATTAATACCGTAATTTGTACCACCTCCTATAAAATCAAATAGATTAACATTAACATTGAATATATATCTTTAATTCCAACAATAAAACAGTAAATTAAATAATATAAGTAATTTAGTAGCACATACGACCTTCGAATACGTAAGGGAAAAGCATGGGCAGCCTTGAATAGGCTTTTCAGGATTTGGAAGTCACCGAGAATTAATCGGAAACCTTAAGGTCCGATTATTTAGAGCAGCAGTAGTTCCAGTACTCCTCTAAGGGAGTCCATGCTGGGCTCTAACTGCTGAGGACACCAAATCTCTGGATGGCACATTCACAAGAATGCTACGCCGGGTTCATTGTGTCAAGTACAATGCACACATCTCCAACCAGACACTATATTATAACATTGGAGGTGTCTCATTGGTTCCCCCAAGCTTGACACTAGAACAAAATCGCCTCCACTTTGCAGGACATTGCTTTCGCCGTGAGGACCAGCCAGTGCATAATCTTGTACTTTGGCAGCCTCATGGAGTTAATAAGCATGGTGGACAGCCCATGACTTTCTTGAGACGCATCTTAAAGGACACTGGCCTTGAAGATACGGATGATCTAGCAAATGTCATGGGTGATAGGGAGTTGTGGCGGTGCAATTTTGTTGACAAGCCGGCACAGCATTCTTAAAAATGCAGCTGCAATGCAGCATGCCGATCCTAGTAGTAGTAGCACATTGATATAGTAAAATTATTAATAAAAGGTTAAAATGGGTAACAACAAGGCGAATATTTATATGAATATCTTTCTAATAAAATTAGACGTAGAGGCGTATTTATTTCGTAGGTCATGTGCGGTCAAGACGCATCTGGAATAGCGCTATTTGTAAGTCTGAAAGGCTTTCTGACACTGGGAATAGTGGGTACTTTCTGCGGCTGTATTGCCACAGAGCTAGCAATGACAGCTATCTGAAGCTTTCCATCGGTTCACATGCGCACAGTATTGTTGATGGCACCCATTGGAGATCAGCATTGCACCAGCCCGTCGACGGAAGCCTGTTATGTTATCTAGAACAACGGTAGTTTCCTCATAGTCTGAACCGTCGACTGCGTTTAGGATGGCGGTTGTCGAGGAAAATTTAGAAAGGCCACACCATAGTTTCCAAAAGAAGCCCCGTACGCGGTGTACATGTGGAAGAGAGCTGATGTCACCGTTATTGAAGATGCTGCATCCATAGGTTACCGTTGGTAAAACAATACTAGACCAAAGGCGCTCTGCAGATTCTTTTGATAAAATCGTTAGTTCTACTTTCGAGGCGAGCCTCACGCAGCAGGCGATCCCTTTTTTGTATAGGTGGTTGTAATGGCCATTCGGGCCGTTTTTCGTCGAAAAAATGATTCCCAAGTAATTGAATGAATTTCCAATTTCTATTCTGGAGCCTTTATAGGTTAGTACGTCCGTATATATCTTATATATATTATATATCCTATATATATATATGTCCTATATATATTATATATATAGTAATTTCATCAGGAATCCCATATAATCCTTTTTTGATAACTCTTCAATTATCCTTCTAAGTGCCAAAATGGGCTCCATGGTCCCACGACCTTTACGGAACCCATTCTGAATTCCACGGAGCAGTCTCATGATGCAATGTAATAGAATTCTATTGTATAGCTTTGCAGCAATCTTGATAAATGAGGTTCCCCGAAAAGAACCATAGAGTGTTAGGTTGCCCTTCTTGGGAACTGGCACCAACTTATTTGTTTTCATTTCTTATGGGACTCTTGTTGTTCGCTACATGTCTACTATGATGGGATAGATGAGCTTTAAACACTCAGGGGGAACACCATCTACTCCACTGGCACGATTGGTCTTAATGCTCTTTGCAGCCTCCTTCACTTCTACAAAGGAGATATTGCCAATGGGAATATCTGGGAGTACAGACTCAGACACTTTTACTTCTATAAAGTTATCAGGCTACCCTGTCATTATTGAGGAGCTTTTCAAAGTGGGCCTTCCAACCATTAAAAATTGAGGCGATCGGCTGGTGATTCAGCCTTAACCTCGGTGGTTGGTTGGCTTTTCCAACCAGTAAGCAAGTTGATTGATTTCCATGCCTGGGATGATTGCCTGCTGTCGTCAGCGTCATTGACTAACTAATAAAGAGTTTTGAAATGTTTTTAATTAATATTTAATTGTTGTAAACTGGTTTCGGGCACATAATACAGGGAAAACATTTGAACATTCATCAATTTAGCAAATAACTTTTCAACCAATTCCCTCTCAATACGAGACAGGGGGGGGGGGGGGGGGGGGGGGACTGGACGCAAAACCCGCCTGGGCGAATTAGTACCCCGCCTCAATGTTAAATTGAGGTGATAATACCCCCCCCCCCCCCTGATGGGATCCCTGATGCAATTTAATATAACTCTATTTTCTATTTCTATAACTTTGCAGCAATCGAGGTCAATGAGATTCCCCGAAAAGAACCATAGAGTGTTAGGTTGCCCCTCTTGGGAACTGGCACCAACTTATTTGTTTTCATTTCTTGTGGGACTCATGACGTTCTGTAAATGTAAATGTAAGCCCCCCGAATATAATTTATTGCCCGGTCCGTACGGTGAGTCCTATAGGCTAATATTACATCGCGTTTGAAGGTGTTGGGGTTTTGTTCTAGAATTGAAAACTGGCCCGACCTGACCAATAAGCTTAGAGCCATTGTGGAAGAATAGGATTTATTGAGCGTGAGCAATAGAGCATAGATTTAACAAAGGCGGATTTAATTTTATAAATTTCTTTTAAATTAGCAAGAGTGAAGAACGGGCCTATTTCTGTGAATGAGTATGTTACCAAAGGATATATTTTTATATTGAATATCTTAAGGGCGGTGTCCGTGGATATTAAACGCAAAATTCTGCAATGACCAAATAACTCCAAAAGCTTTCATTTGGAAATTTTCACGTGAAATGCTTTCATTTCAAGTACAGTAATGCAGTTTGGGGATAATACACCATGTCCCGGAATATAGTGTCGTTATTCAGTCATTCCATGAGCCATAACTCAGCAGAAAATAACCCAAACCGTATAAACCTATATATATATTTCTATAGAGCGCCCATTTTTTGGCATTGGTTTTAAGCAATTTGACATATATTTTCCTTGGATTACAAGCACGAAATGGACATATGATGCGATGTCCGATGCTAAGTTTTTGAGATACAAACGATCATAACCAAATGTCAGTAAGAGATACTTCCAGTAAACTATATATCAGCTAAAAGCTTATTTCATGATCTACAATCCAGTACTAGTCGTTACTGGGGTACACTTCTTTATAGTTTTGCTTTTTGAGGAATGAAAAATGCTACATGTTAGTTTTTATAAATTTTTTTAGGTGTTGTAACGCTCGTATTTGAAACATAACTTTTTATTGTGAAATGTGTTTGTTTCAAAGTAAGTATTTTCCGAAAGATAATTTTATTGGCTATCCATACATATACGAATGAACGCTAATCGATGGGTCCAGCAGAAATTATGCCCAAAAGTTTGCCAAGTAGTTTTTTAACGTCATTGGAAATGTCCATCTTGTAACGCCCTTATTTTTGCTCTAACTTTTCTTCCACAAATTGGATTTACTTAATGTAAAGTTTATTTATACCGCTTCTGAAAGCGCTATAATGATATACAAGGTCAAGCTTTCACGTTAACCTAATGAGATTGCTAAGCATGTCCACAGTTGTCCTGCATGTAACGGTATGTAACGCATTGTAAAGCTGTCTCACTTGTAAAGCATGCACAGAAAGATGTAACGCAAATAAACTGTCGTTACAGATGAGACATGTTCAAAACGTAACGCATGTTTAATTAAACAAGGAAATTTATATGAAACAAAACGTTACCGACGAGACATACGTTTTTCGTCCATAACTTTTTTACTATTGGTAGAAAAAATGAACCACTATGAAATTTGAAATCAGCACGCTAAGGGCTTTTTAAAATATATATGGTTTGATAGGGTTTGAGAAATTTTTTTTTTAATTTTTTAACCTGGAATTTGGCCATTTTTTGCGTAATTGACCGCGCAGTTTATTCTTCTACCTTATAGATGTATGTTGGTACCAATGGAAAGCTGTCCATGCAAGGATTCCAAATATGTATGTAACTATCTGAACTTCGTCATAAAGTAGCTGAGATATGAGCGTTCAAATGTTGCATGGGTTTGCATTGAGCGAGGCTGTTTATTTTATTAAAGGTACCTGAATAACGATTCCATTACATGGTGTAATATGAAATTAATAATATTAAAATGAAAATAAAGTGCCATCGTTAGCTCGCCATTAAGTAAAATGGTTTATACATGAAATACACGAATTTAATGATATTTATTTATATCTCATATAAAAATAAAAAGCTATGCGGCGTAGCAAAACTGACAGGAAGCACCAATAGCTACAAATAATAAATTATTTAATTTATTAAAAATTTAACCCAATGTGGAAAAACTGCAAAACGTGGAAAAAACATTTTTTTTCCCAAATGGATGAATATTTTTCATTCTTAAATTGCTATTTTTTCTCTCGAGGATAAAGCGGAAACAAAACTTTCTTCACTACTACTAGGTGGCCATAATATTATCACAAAGCTACATATTAGTAGTTCTAGAACACAATAATATACTTTATTATTGATTTATTTTCTATGTGAGTTACGGCCATTGTTGGACACCAAATAATACTAACGCCTAATGTGACTGGATAAGGTGAGGTGAACCTCGAACATGAAAAGTCTGAATAGCAATTTAAGAATCAATTACAAAGTTAAAATTATTTATAGATTTCGTGTTTTATGTTAAATCTCTATTATTGTGTAATTTTTCAGTATTAGAATCCATCTGGGTGACTTTCTGTTTATTTGCCACATCAACAATGACAGCCTTGCCGGTATCTTTAGCGGCCCTCTTGGCAACCCCCTTGATTGTCAGGTTGTCTAGGTAATACGCCGTTAAACCGAAGTTACCCACGGCGCTCAGAGAATCATCAGCTACCTTGGAGGCTTTGTAGCCGTATTTGTAGTTAACTGTATCAACTGTAGCCGTTGACAACGCGTTACCAAGAGACTAAAATATATCAAAATAAAATTGGATTAAAAGGAAACTCAACGTACATTAAATTAACCAATTAATTAAATGTTAAATTAACCAATTAATTAAATGTTAAATTAACTAATTAATTGAATGTTGCATTAACTAATTAATTAAATGTTAAATTAACTAATTAATTAAATGTTAAATTAACTAATTAATTAAATGTTAAATTAACTAATTAATTGAATGTTGCATTAACTAATTAATTAAATGTTAAATTAAGTAATTAATTTAATGTTAAATTAATTAATTAATTGAATGCTAAATTAACTGTCCGAGGAAAACTTCTGACGTACATATTATAATACTGTAGAATTAAGTCATTTAAAACTCCAAACTCCTGTACAAAAGAGTTCTGGGGTTGCGAATGAATTTATTTTTTGTGCAAAGCGGTCTTATTTACTTTTCCGACTGACAATCCATGTCCGATCCGATCCAGACGCATTGTTATATCAATAATTCTTATAGTTGTTGGCTCACATAATTACATATCATAAATTCATGATTATATTAAATCACTTGGGCCTATCAAGTACTCAAGGACTGGGTTTTCTTGGTAACAGTGTGGGGGGCACCCCCCCCCCCCCCCCCCGCGCTATGATATGCGCCTATCAGTTGAGACGAGTTTCCTAGAATAATAGTTCTAAGTTCAACATGCCATCATAACTTTATGCTAGCATATACTGCAGTTTCAGTTATCAGAATTGTGCAAACAGCTGTGTTCCAATCTAAATGGAGAACAATAAAACAGGAGAGTTGCGTAGTATTGAGTTTATACATACGGTACTGGTACTGCCAATAACAGTTACTATCTTATTTATCGCCTAGATAAATAGGCCTAATAATACTGATTTATTAATAATTATTAACAAGTTACGGTTACTATATTATAATTAGATTAATTATATTTTCTATGCGACGCAAAATAAAACCTTTCCAGCCAGGGGATAATCGACACATGTACCGGGGGATTACGTCACAATTATTTAAGCTGCAACCTGTGCTTAAAATACTTATTGTTTTGGTTAGAATAGTCTACCATCATTAATATTTATTATTGGTGTTATGGCTGAATGAGTGTGGCCGTTATTGTTCATGATTAATAAATAATATACACTACCCTTTCATTGTAGCGAGTGGTTAAAGACGGCCAAGTACGGTAGGGTTGAGAACAGTGGCAGCATATGATGGTATTGACAGATGGGAAGCCATGAGGAGGTATATTGCGAACATACAAGGTATCAGATAGTATTTCCAGGTCTATCTTTTACCTATGCCGCTAGGTGAATGGTTAGAGCGTTAGACTTCCAACCCGGGGGTCACCAGTTCGATCCCACCTGGACGTCATTGCCGACTTTGCATAAGCTGTGCCCAACAAAAAGTTATCATCATTATTATTATATATTATCATTCCTTAATTAACATAGTTGACTTTGTAAATTTGTCCATGGGGGATATACGCACAACTCGCACAAGTAAACGAGAAATTCCCCTCACACCCTTTAATATAATACACAACACTGAACACACCATACTGCTACTAACTGCCTCTCAATTAACTCTATGAACCAATCAACGGATCAGACAGGTACCTAATGACCCTCTAGTTCTAGATGTAGGCTCCAAATCAGGTGAACCAACCAAACGTTCATTGATTGAACAGGAGGGTAATTTGAATTGTTGAAAGCTGAAATGAGAGCTGATGCAATAACCAGCAATAACATACGACTACCGGTAGCGGTAAGAACTACTACATACACAATAATGCTGTTACATTTAGTAATTGGTACTACATGTGGCAGAGTGGCCAGGCTCTGTCAGGGTTTACCTGGCATTAGGGTTTGTTTGGCTTTAGGCAGTTAGGCACGATTTTAATTCTTAATTAGTAACATATCGCAATCAATCAGATACAAATACATGCAGCTAGGCCTCTCTGCCTCTACTCGGTTCTCTACTCGGTAACTCAACCGGTACCAGTTACTTAACGTGAACGCAATGAGTGTTGGTTTCATTGGAGCTGGGCGGATAGCCCACGCTCTCAGCAAAGGGTTCGTCAATGCGGGGTTAATGAAACCGAGTAACATAACGGCGAGCGCTCCTAAAGGTGTTCCCAGCGTTCTACACGAATTCGAGGAAATGGGAGCCTCTGTAACCCACAATAACGTCGAGTTAGTGAGTAACAGTCGGATAATCTTCCTAACAACAAAGGCCAGTTTGGTGCCCACGGTGCTGCGAGAGGTCTCGTCGGCTACAACCAAAGACCATCTGTTTCTAAGTGTAGCAGCGGGGGTTACTATAGACGCCATGGAAACCTGTTTGCCAGAGGAATCCAAGGTTAGTTGTAATTATTACACCAGAGATCCCATGGGAAGATAAATATAGAATGCTAGAAGCAGTCGCTGTATGGTTAGGAATGTCATTTGGTGTTTGCAATCAGGAGGTCCGAGGTTCTATCCCGACAAGGAGCAGCACTGTTTGAGCACGACCATGCTAGTAATGCTGTAGCCTATTTTTCATATTTAACTACTCGATTAATTGGGAAAGTATCTAGTGGAAAAGTCATCCAGAGCGGCGAACTGTACAGTTTTTTTTTTAACCCTAGGAAGAGTCTTCTCCTCATTAGCTTTACATAAATTTACTTTCACTTTCAGGTAATCCGACTGATGACGAACACGCCGTGTTTGATTGGGGAGGCGGCGACGGCGTTTAGTACCGGTACATATGCGACAACCGGAGATAGTCGAGTAGCTACCGAGTTACTGAGCAGTGTAGGCTACACTACCCAGCTGGATGAGAGCATGTTGGACGCGGTGTGCGGCCTCAGTGGGAGTGGCCCCGGCTATGTTTATCTCGTTATAGAGGCATTGTCGGACGGAGGTGTGCGAATGGGCCTCCCTAGAGAATTGTCCTTGAAGTTAGCTTGTCAAGTAAGTACTGAATCCGAGCTGCGCCAATCTGGGCAACTTGATTCATTGAGGGAGACGGGGGGTGGGTACTTCCTAAAGTATGTGACTCAGATTTTGCGGATTTTTGAACACCTCGGCACGCAGTTTTAGAATATTGAATATCAAAAAAAAACCCGCCCTATTAATTATCCTTAATTTTTGAATTTAAACAGTGCCACATGACCAAGGTGTACTAAATACGCTGTATAAGTAATTTAGTACATGTTGCACAATGCCTACTTAATACAGTAACGGTCTGACAGCAGAACTAGCCTACCGGTATAGTCTGCAGTGTGAACTTTACAATGTTTCATTTTAGGTAGTTAGTTAGGCCTTCTGGACTAAGAACTTCATTCCTTTAACATCCTGTCTGGGTCTGCCTGTAAAATCTCTGAACTGTTGCCTCGGAACACCCTTAATCAACCAATAATGTAATGTTGCTGTGTTAAACTATTGGGTAGGGTATCCATAAAATTGCTGAAAAGTGAGGGAAGCAAACCAATTTCCCCCTTATTGCCATTAGCACTTTTTGTGAATTTGTTGACTAATTTTGGTTTCCTTGACCCCTTTTTTAATCACTTGTGGTTCCTTTATCCCCCTTTATTTTAACTTTTGTGGTTCATATTTCCCCTATTTTATTTAATTTTGCGGTCCTTTTTTTGTGTAATTTGCCGCTGGGAGGACTGCATATATTTCAATTAAAACGTTTGTTAGTTTATCTACCACATTTTAACCAAGCTGATTAAGTTTCGTTATATTTCTAGGCTCTCCCCATACCTTCAGTTGTTTAATACCTATAAAGAAGTTACTCTGGGAAAATAAATTACTAATAACAATAATAATATTTTGCAGACGGTTTTAGGGTCAGTTAAAATGGTTATGGAAACGGGAGTGCATCCCGGCCAACTCAAAGAGAATGTCTGCAGTCCCGGCGGCTCCACGATTACCGCCCTCCACGGCCTAGAAAACTCGGGGTTCAGAGGTATGCTTATAGACGCCGTCCAGGCAGCCACTAAACGGACAACCGAGCTCAGCGATCTGGCCAATCAGGGAGTGGAGTTCAGACAACGACTTCCACAACATTTAACCAATGGGAATAATAATAAATAGTATTTTAATTTATTAATTTCTCTGTGTTATTATTTATTAC
This sequence comes from Nemertoderma westbladi, assembly GCA_032718475.1. Taxonomy (NCBI): domain Eukaryota; kingdom Metazoa; phylum Xenacoelomorpha; order Nemertodermatida; family Nemertodermatidae; genus Nemertoderma; species Nemertoderma westbladi. Next base: position 10,120 of record JAUCBJ010007912.1, read on the forward strand.
TGACATTGTTTAGATAGGTGGAGTCGAACCAGACATTTTATCTCAGGGCGTTATTGGCATTACTGTAAAAGACGTGTGTCTCACTCTTATCCAATAGTGTGGTAAAGCCAACTCTATGCTTCAACCCATCCGTGGTGTGCATCCGTTACTGTAACGTTTCTTCAACAATCAAAATTTCCTCATGTGCGGCGCGAAAGGTCCACGTAGGCGTTACTTTGTTTACTTCTACTAGAGAATATTATGTTAATTATACTACACGCCCATGCAGAACGTTAGGTTTTCTCGATTTGTTTTGTATAAAGGTTAACTTGGTAACTACCAAAAGGTCATCTAATATTGTTTAAATATAATATATTGCGCAGACTCTTATTGGGGCATCGTAAGAATTAATTTTGATTTCATTTATTAATTAATCATAAAATGGTTATTTGAATTAGTTATGGTGAGGTGATCTGTTTGGGCCCATGATAATAGAAGTAAACCAGACTTTCTGCTGTTATATTCACTTTGCAGTTTACGGTTTACCGCCAGGCTGCCAGGTGAAGAATACCAGGTTTTCACTAAAACCAGGGCTGAATCTAACCAAAACAATAAACGAATTAGTATATAAGGGCGGATTATAAGATATAAATAGGCGTTATAAAATACTTAAATAAGGATAAATTTTATAATATACAAATTCTTATTATATAACAATTCAATATGATTGACTGAAAAGTGAAAACTCAGTCGGTATTCTTCACTTGGACGTCTCTGTTTCATCCATGTCACCGATATTATGCTATTATCTACTCGACTCTATATAGTTTCTAGAATGTTATGGAAATATAAATAGCCTCGCGCAGAGCAAATAAGTATTTATATTTAAGACTCAATATATTCAGGGACATTTTGTACAACAACACTTACCTTAGCAGCAGCTTCCAGTCCCTCGAATACAATGCCAAAACTCTGCAGCCCAGACTTGGCTACTAGACATACGTCCTTCGCCTTCTCGCTGGCGCTGCTGTTCGAACTCATCTTGTTATTCATCTTGTCCATAATATAAGGGGTGGCCATGCTAGCCAGTCCGGCAGTTAGGGAGCCCACCAAATGTACCGCACCTTTAGTTACCTGGAAAAATAAACATAAACAATTAAACAAATACAAATAACAAGGCAAAACGTGTTAGACGCAGAAATCTGGTATCATATCATTATTAATAAGACGTAAAGGTAAACCTCCACAATAATGTTATAGGGGCCGTCACGCGGGGTAGGGGGTCAGAGATTTCGTGAGAAATTGTGACAAGGAGGTCATCCTTTTTTTAATATCACATTGATATTGAAATAACTTGTTCGTACGAGAGCCAATATTTGACTCAAGTTGTTATTTGACTCAATATTTCCAACTTCAAAACCTTGGCAGTGGATTTATAGTTCTTTAAGGTTGAAGATGACCATCCAGACTTCGTGGTTAGCTTAGAATCAGCTATGAGACGAACTTTCGACGACCTGTTTGGCCACTTTGCAGGAGATCAGTCTACTACCAATAAATTAATATAGGTGGGAAGACTTACGAACTGCGCACGAGTTCGAGCGATACTAACCTTAACAGCGACGTGACTAGCGTTCCTCGCGTAGCGAGCCCCGGTCTCTACTTCCGGAGCAACCTGCAACGCCTCCGCTCGGGGGTCCATGTTACCCCGGAGTTTAACGGCCCCTTTAGCGATCCACTCCCCGCCCGATCGCGCGCCTCTCTCCAACCCTCGGGAAACCATACCGGCTCCAGTTATTAAACCTTTCGATAGTCGGTGCGACAAATTCGACTCTAAATAAATATTATCATTAATTAATTGAAATTAAATAAGAAAATTAAAAAATATATATATAATGAATCCGACGCAAGAAGGCTTATCATAAGCCAATGTTAGCTGACGCGGCAAATACGGTTTTCTTCAGTGTTCGTCGGCATTAAATTTCGGCCAGATGTCACCCACCACGTAATATCGGGGACATTTTAATCGTGTTTGCAAACAAAATTCATGAAGACTGTCAGACCTTACAGTTCCTAAAACTGTTACTATGGTGGTGACGGGTCTAGCGTCCCGGTAAAAAACCGACCTTTTATTTCAAATGTAGGTTAATAGTACCTATTATAGCTACAGCACGTACAGTATGTTGTTTAGTGCGCGGGTACGACTTGCTCGGACCGAAATTGTTCACGTTTTACGTCAATTCTTACGAAATATGTCTGATTGTTTGTTCCCTCGACTCTTAAAAAACTGATTTAGATAAATTTTTGGGAAGTATTCCAGACAAACCATGCAGCCCAGGATATACCGGAATAAGTTCAACTCAATCCACTTATTCCGTTTACAATAAATTATCTTTTTGTTTTTTTTCTTCATAGAAGTTTTACTAGGTAATACAAAGCAAAGCAAATTAGCATTTTGGAGTGCTCAACGAGTTCTCCACGGGTTTTTATATTTATTGCAAATTATGTCCGAAAACCGAAAACTGTTAGATAATCAACTAAAATTAAAATTGTATTGCATAATTATGTGGGGCGAGCCACGAGATAAGGTGAGCCTTAGCGTAGGGGTACCATTAATCGAACCTGTCGCCCGCCGGGTCCAATATTTAAACGTTAATAACCCGGCCAATCCTATATGAAATCTAATCAAACGTGGTACACGTGTAATTTGGCCAAAGTGTGGCCTTCGAGAAGCTAAAGATAAAAGCAGATAATTATGTTAATTACAGTAAAAAGCGTCAAAAGAAGGCAGAATCGTTGAATTGTAATTTGTATCTCAGTCATAACTGAGCCTCGTGCTGCGCAAAGGCCCACTAATGCCGTCCCATAGACTTACCTCCCGGTACATGGTCCTCGCGTTTATCCTCCTCTGCCAGTTCAACGGCGTTGTCTTCATTGTGTTTGACAGCGGTAAACTCATTAATAAGGCGATCAAATTCCTGTCGTAAACTTTGGGATACAGTATTACCTAAAACTACGGCGACGGCATCACCTAACCGTCTGGAGGAAAAAAAAATAATAAAGGAAGTTAGACTTACAGATACTGACAATCCCCCTTCCCCAGTCCTTTTGGGATAAATAAATACGCACAAACCCAGATGAGAATCACCCATATTATAACCGGGCACTGAGTACTAACTAACCCCGATGCAACGTCTGGAAATATATAAGTTGAGGAATCAGATTGCAGAACTGGTGAAGAATTAGCAGCCAATGGTGTAACGAAGTCTCCAGCAACCATAAAGGCAGGGGAGCCACCATCCTCGGTCTCTTCATTAAACTTATAGACCTATAAGAAATATTTGGCGTGATTATCGTCACTTTGTCTAACTAGTTTGCTGCCTAACTAACAAGTTTTGTTACATTACAAACTGCACTAGAGAAGTGCAATGCAAATTGTATATTATGTTAGTAAATTGACTTAAAAACAATAAGTCGCAAGTCCCAATAGTGGCATCTCTGGTTCCAGCGGTCGTGAGTTCGAGTAAGATTTCATTTTGGAAGTTTTCATTTTGTTAAGACTGCTTCAATGGGCTGGCCGAGTTCCCATTTCGAACTCACACCCACACTAACTGTGTTTGCTAACCTGTAGACCATGTTCCGAGCTGGGTGCACTGACTAGTCCAGTGTTGTCGATATAATAGGTGCGAACATCGGTCTCGATGTTGTAGGTTAATGTAGCGTTGGCGTCTAATTGGATAGCTCGGGTGTCAGTGGGTGAGGAATCGTGGAGAATAGAGTCTGGGAGAGGTTGTGGGGAATCTTCTCTGTTGGTAAAAATAGTTGAATGCTATTACTATTACTAATGCTATTTCTATTACTAAACTGAAGCTTGTATCGGATTATTTTGTAACTGATTGGTTTATATTGTTGGAAACTAAAGCAGATTATGAGCTCTCAGAAAATATAAACATTAAGTCACAATAATTATAAAACAAACAACCAATATGACTCACCTGGATTGAGAAAGTCGATTATTTGCAATATTCTCCAGAATTGTTATTCTTTCTCGAACGTAAACTTGTGTTTTCATTGTTTTGTTTCGGATGTCGTTGTCCTCCGTTGCCAACGGAGACGCACTAATGCTTTCCAGTTTCATTAACGATAACCTGTTTAGAATAAATATTAAATTAGTTAGTTAGGTTAGGGCTCAATAACTGCTTGAATTACGGTCTGCGTCTAAAACTGTAAAACAAAGTCAATATCAGTATCGGTACGGTATAAAGTACATACCTACCCAAACCCTTCTGCCGACAACTCCATCACAATAAATATCAGATAGGGGGGACAGACAACGTGGCTCACCGGCGGAAATTTGTAAAAACATGTTTATATTTTTGTGATACAAAATGGAAATTGGGTGCCGGATCGGGCCTCTTTTAAGGACTTTTGGATTACAAATCTACTCACCGGTTATTTTCAAATTTGGGGGCCCATTTTAAGATGGGCCCCAAGCAGGCTGCGTTAAAGCGACCCGGAATGACGTTGGCGTATACGACCCTGGAGCAGAAAGCTGCGCTATAACATAACAATATACTGTAGGTGTAGAGGCAGGTAGGGTAGGCCTATCGCCCATCTGGACATGGTAAAGACTAGCGATTGACTAACTTGTAGTAATCCAAAGCAGTATTCCGATCGCCCTTTTCATCCAAGTCCAAAGCATACTCTACGCTTTTCTGAGCTTCGTCATAAAGCAACCTTGTTTTGGAAGAAACGACGCATTCCTGTATATCTGAGGAAGGATGATGGGCGGATGTTGATGGTTGAGGTGGCCGAGCGGGACGGGATGATGTCGCCAATCGTTGTTGTTGTTCGGAAGACATTATTCAGTTATTTGTCAGTTGTCTTTGTATGACCGGTACAGTACAGTGCAGACAGTATTACATTATTAGCGCTGTACCACACTCAGACACTACATTATAGAATAATACCTGATTACTGATTATAGTTCAGGTAGTTTGTTGTTGTCCTGTTGGCAGTGTTGCTGTGTTGAGTTTGACTTTTCCAAGTAGGTGATGGATGCACTTTCGCTTAGCGTACCGGTAGGTCAGTAGGTAACCACAGGGGCGGATCCAGGAATTTAATTTCTATGGTGCGCACAATTTGTAAGATAAATAAATATATATTTTCATGCAAAAATAATAAAATGTTTCAATCGATTATCGGACATTTTCTATTGATTATTGATGATTTTCGATAACTTAAAATATTTTTTCAAAATTTTAAAATATTCATTTTACTAATTGAACATTTAAAGGATTGGCAGTTATTAATTCTAGGAGATGAAATAATAATAATTTCTTTAAATCATGGGCCTATATATTAAATAATAATTAGTAACAAATTACTATAACTAATAAGCAGCTTGGTCTAGTGGTGACATTCCTGGGCTTCCATTCAGGAAGCCCTGGTTCGATCCCTAGATGGGGGCAGCACTATTGGGCACTGTGCTTTAAATGTTGCAGCCTAGCCCAACCCGGGCTTTCATCCTTGGATGGTTGGTAAATGGGAACCAAGGCAACTTGGGAAACAAAGTAGAAGGGTTTACTGTGGAAGATCACCGATATGGTGGCGAACAGGCATTCCTTTAAGAACCAAAGTGGAAGGGTTTACTGTGGAAGATCACCCATGATGGTGAACAGGCATTCCTTTAGGAAACAGTGGAGTGGTTTAATGTGGAAGATCACCCATGGTGGTGAACCAGCATTTCTTTAGGAAACAGAGTGGAAGGGTTTAATGTGGAAGATCATCCATGGTGGTGAACAGGCATTCCTTTAGGAAACAGAGTGGAGGGGTTTACTGTGGAAGATCACCCATGGTGGTGAACAGGCATTCCTTTAGGAAACAGAGTGGAAGGGTTTACTGTGGAAGATCACCCATGGTGGTGAACAGGCATTCCTTTAGGAAACAGAGTGGAATGGTTTAATGTGGAAGATCGCCCATGGTGGTGAACAGGCATTCCTTTGGGAAACAAAGTGGAAGAGTTTACTGAGGAAGATCACCCATGGTGGTGAACAGGCATTCCTTTAGGAACCAGAGTGGAAGGGTTTACTGTGGAAGAGATTACCCATGGTGGTGAACAGGCATTCCTTTAGGAAACAGAGTGGAATGGTTTAATGTGAAAGATCGCCCATGGTGGTGAACAGGCATTCCTTTTAGGAAACAGAGTGGAAGGGTTTACTGTGGAAGATCACCCATGGTGGTGAACAGGCATTCATTTAGGAAACAGTGGAATGGTTTAATGTGGAAGATCGCCCATGGTGGTGAACAGGCATTCCTTTGGGAAACAAAGTGGAAGGGTTTACTGAGGAAGATCACCCATGGTGGTGAACAGGCATTCCTTTGGGAAACAGAGTCGAAGGGTTTACTGTGGAAGATCACCCATGGTGGTGAACAGGCATTCCTTTAGGAACCAGAGAGGAAGGGTTTACTGTGGAAGAGATTACCCATGGTGGTGAACAGGCATTCCTTTAGGAAACAGAGTGGAAGGGTTTACTGTGGAAGATCACCCATGGTGGTGAACCTGATGATGATAACTCCACCTACTGGCTCCAGAAGTCGAGGAAATCCTGCCAAGTACCTAACTGATCTAGACTTTGCTGATGACTTAGGAGTACTCTCAGGATCATTAGAGGGAGCCCAACGGCTCCTCAGCTCATTAGAACATGCTGCTTCTAGTGTTGGTCTTTTTATTAACTCCAGAAAGATCAAAATTCTGACAGTTAACTTTGAAAGTCCTCAGCAAGTCTCTGATCGGATGAGCATAAGCTCAAAGGATGGTATGCTTGAGCATGTGGACGACTTCTGTTACCTGGGATCATGGATCCGGAAGTCAGGTGAGGACCTTCGAATACGTAAGGGAAAGGCATGGGCAGCCTTGAATAGGCTTTCCAGGATTTGGAAAGTCACCTAGAATTAATCGGAAACTTAAGGTCCGATTATTTAGAGCAGCAGTAGTTCCAGTACTCCTCTACGGGAGTCCATGCTGGGCTCTAACTGCTGAGGACACCAAATCTCTGGATAGCACATTCACAAGAATGCTACGCCGGGTTCATTGTGTCAAGTACAATGCACACATCTCCAACCAGACACTATATAACATTGGAGGTGTCTCATTGGTTCCCCCAAGCTTGACACTAGAACAAAATCGCCTCCGCTTTGCAGGACATTGCTTGAGGACCAGCCAGTGCATAATCTTGTACTTTGGCAGCCTCATGGAGTGAATAAGCATGGGGGACAGCCCATGACTTTCTTGAGACGCATCTTAAAGGACACTGGCCTTAAAGATGCGGATGATCTAGCAAATGTCATGGGTGATAAGGGAGTTGTGGCGGTGCAATTTTGTTGACAAGCCGGCACAGCATTCTTAAAAATGCAGCTGCAATGCAGCATGCCGATCCTAGTAGTAGTAGGTGAACCTGAACAGCCATTCTTTAGGAAACGGAGTGGAAGGGTTTACTGTGGAAGATCACAGTTTCATCTCCGAGAATTATTAATAATCGCCTAACTTAGTCTAGTCTTAACCTAGTCTAATTAAAAGAATTGGTTTGGGAGTGGGCGCGTTTCATTTTTATAAGAATAGAAAAATTAAAGTAATAAACTTAAAATGTTACAATATTGGAATAAAACATTGGATTAGGGCGGTCTATATCGATTTACGTTTTAAACTGTAGCTGTGTGATAAACTTTTATAGTTTCTGCAGCACGCTTCCATAATATATAAAATAACTGATTTTCATCACCATTTTGGTTTAAAGTCCCTTGTCCAATTATCTTTGAGCTATTTGTGTTGTGTTAGGAGACAAAGGTATTTCCTTGCATTGTGGTTATGTGCTTAGCTGGCTGCTACACATAAGTGTATGAATGCCAAGGTGCTTTCTACCAATGTAGCGCCTTGGATAAGATTATGACCAGACATTTCGCCAATCTCTGGAGGGTTTGCTTGCAGCCGTAGCCTCATTCGCTCCTGGCTGCATTATTGAGGTTTGGGAATTGAAGAAACGGTAAACTTTAAAGAATTCCCTCAGTAGTACATAGCTAGTACTTCACAAAGATAATTGGTTTGGCTTGCATAGACCCGACCCACCTAATATAACAGCAATATACTTTGCAAATAGCCCCATGCTTTACATTACATAGGTTGTTAGTGGTCTTTCAGTTCAGGTAAAGCAAGGCCATGCATACTGTTCCTACAATGTATAGCCAGCCCATAAAGCCATACTGTTGATCTATTACACCAAGGTTAAGGTAATACCCCGTCCAGCCTCAGATTGGCCCTAGCCGGAGAGCCGTCGAGATTCACGAGTCGCCGAGTTTCACTAAAACTCTTAGAATTAAATTTTTTTGGGGGGAGGGGGGGGGGGGGGGGGGGGGGGTCTAGGAACATTTTATTGAATTTCCTGTAATTAAAATTATAAATTATTTTATTACTTATATTTATAAACCATTTATTTAGAACGCTATCAGCAGAACAGGAATAAAAAACACTGCAGGAAACTTATAGTTTGCATAGTCTTGGGGTCGTATGCCGGGATTTCGTTAACTTTATCATAATTTTGTAGTAAATATATCCAACACCGTTTGTGTAACACGGTTTTATGCGATGGAATAAGTGCGGATAGTGGCGGCTGTTGGACCATGGCTGCTTGGGTTGCGTTGGGTTCTGCAATGTGACGGGATCCGAGTTGGCAAATGAATCACGACCGGTGTGTGTTTCGAGTCATATGGCAAATACGCGTCGGCGCGTCCGCTTTGTCACTGAAAGTCTTGATGCTGAAAGGCCGAAGGCCGATATTGTGGTGATACCGCGTGGCTCGCCCCATACACAGCACACTCAGTATCTGGGATACAAATAAGCAATATACTGATCTCTGCTGCTTATGGTAGTACAGCAGTAGTACTTATCTACTGCTTAATATGTATAGTAGTATCTGGTGTCTGATATGTAACATTACGAATTGTTAATATATCATATTATACTTTGTATGATATATCCATATCCATACATGGCGCATGTGTGTTTGTGCTGATCCTTCAGTAGCCATCACTTAACCCACTGCAAGAATGTCAAAGTCAAAGTCAAAGCCGACCCCCGCTCCCTGTAGCCTCTGCTACATCACGGTGGGACTCCACGACACCCGCCGGGACAAGGAACTCGGGACTGTCCGGCACGCGCTCCCAGACAGCGGCGCCGCTACTTCGACTCCCACATCTACGGAGCGCAGGTTCGCAATCATGGCATAACCACTGGCTGCCATTGCCAGGCGCTTATTAAATAGAATAAATGACCTTATGCGAACAATACTTCTTACAATCTTTGAATGCCTATATTTAGCTGTTTCTCATATTGTTGCATATTTCAAATCCTTGCAACGCAAGCTTTCTAATGATTTATGAAAAATTACGACCTATATCGTATGGCCACGATACGGAGGGTGCGATTTCGCAAAAGACACTTTGGAGGGTCCGTGTAATCAGAAAATGACACGACTGTATATTACGGGTCATGATGCGATGTAAGATCTGCCCCAAAAAGAAACACTCTGTAACCCGCCATATGAAATTCTTTACCCAACGGCTAGTATAAAATAAATAAAACCAATAAAATAAATAAGTCGAAGAAAGATCGCAAAATGATTAAAGTAAGAATTAATTAAGATAAATTAAGTGACGAGTCTTGTAAGGAGTGCAAGTGAAAAGCGAGACGCAGATGGGATAGATCGTCCGGTAGAAGGCTGCATTGTAACGAGTGTAGAATATTCTTATTCGTTATTCCTTAATATTCTTTTTCGTTATTTTCGGGTTTTATAACTATCCTAGTTATAGTAAACTAAAGCAATGTTGTGTGGTAATTTAATTTATATATCGGTTTAAAGGCCTTATTTGGTGGATTAGATGATTTTCCTGTTGAATTAAAATAATAATTATAATAATACGTGAAGATCTTTAGGTAATAATTATATAATATAATTTAAAAAAATTACATAAGGGGTCCCATCCATCCCTTGAGCGTGTCCTACTAAATCCTATACTCTGAAATCCCTTTTTCCTGCTGTCTAAACACTGTCCATGATGTCCTGATTTTGTTGCAAAATGTCGAAAGGGCTTCAATTTTCTCAGAATATATTTCCTGACTTTAGCAACTTCAAAACCCTAACTACATTTACAATTTTTGTCTAAATTATCTGAAATTTTCACTGAATGTCTAGATTGTGATTGTACACAAAAATAATCAGACAACTTTTTGACATAAATAGTTATTACTATTTAATACTAATCTATCACTATCTTAAAAATAAAACAATTTTCCAGCGTAGATTCCATACATAACAATATGTAGGCCTAATGTTTTTACAGACTTCCTTGAATCCTTTAATGGCCGGCGTTTCTGTGGGAACAACAAATAACCATGAATATCCGTGGTGCGAAATGTTTAAATATTAATATGGACTAGTGTTTAAACGGGATCCCGATCCCGAAAAATAGGGATCCCGGCGAAAAATGCAATCCCGGTCCCGATCGCGACTTTTGGGAACGGGATCCCGAAGTATAAATAGTGAAGTAAATTTATTGAATATCTGATAAATAGTTACATCAGAACGGAAAAGTACAGTATATATCGGATTTTTATGTCAGTAAATCATCCAGTAATCAATTACAAAATAATTTTAATATAACTATCTTACTAATATTTCAGCAGTGTAAGATAAAGTGAGTGTTACCCAAAACCTGCCACATATTATACTTTAAGGAAATTTAATACAAAATTGCAATCCTGATCCTGAAAATCGGGATCCCGAGAGTGAAAATCCCGGTCCCGATCCCGGAAATCCCGAAAAGTCTGATCCCGTCTAAACACTAATGGAGACACTTCTTTCAAACCTACAGTATACTGTATGTAAACTGTAACAAAGGTGTTTAAGTGATTATAAAACGAACCGTCAGCCTTTCGTTTAGTTATTTAAATTTATTTTATTTTGTTTAAAACATTTTATTTTACGTTTTGTTATACCATCCCTGGTTGATATCAAATTGTTTTATAATTAATTTTAGTAATTATTGTATTATTGTGTGATTAATACGACCTATCCCAGACAGCGCACATGCACGAATATAATTTAGTTACCCTAGATAAGGATGCGTTTTTTGAAGTGGACCTCCATTGAGTGGTCTAATTAATAGTGCCTGGATGTTGGTCTATATTTGCAGGGATGTAAAATATTGCCGTGGCCGTAAATTGGTGTTCTAAATATTTTCCAGGTTTCTGTAATGAATATGAATCAATCAATACCGTCCTATAACTAGAAAGCCAGCAAGCTGGCTTTAAACGAACCTGCCACTCAAACCAGTAAGTACCCTGAGTGAGCGAAAATGAAAACACGAAAATTGCCATCACCTCAACGATAGAAACACCAGCTGATGGTACTCATGAGGTTCAGGTCAGGTCAGGTATTCTAGGTCATTGATCAAGAAAACTTGCCACCTCCATGCAGCATAAAGGAGGTGCCACCTGTAACTGCATAGACCCTCTTACTAGGGCAAATCTGGTCCTGTAACTAGGACCCCCATCGTTCTGGGATAAGGACGCCGTCGGTCCTGGATTAACGACCCATATACTTGGCTGCAGGGGTATATGGCCTGGCCAGGCAGATGGTGATCTACCAATGGCTGGTCAGGAGTAGAGTGTTCTCATGTCCACTCTGAGTACACTTCACTGCGACCTGCACCTGGCAGCAGGGGTACAGGGCATGACCCAGCAGATGAGCTGCACAGCCAATGGTGGGTCATGTGCGCCAGAGTAGATATGGGTGATGGGCCTCATATCTGACACCACTGCGACACCCACCCTGTGGAACGGCAAACCAGGGTGTGGTATTTGCCCCGAGAGCTGACTCGGCAAAAAAGCACCCCCAACCCCCCACTATGGATTACATTAGTAATGCGGAGGTCCGGCCACTAGAGGCCAGTGGAATTACCGGACACAATCGGCCTCACAGGCGTCAGTTATCTCCTGACCGGCTCTCTGTCTAGGCCAGATTGTGAGGGGGAGAGGGATTCTGGAGTTGGAGGCTACTCTCATGTTCCACCCCGACCAACAAAGCCATTGGTGAATCTGAGGCAAGTCACTAGACTAGCCTCAGTAAACACCCTAAAACTCGGGTCCCCAATGCGACAAGGTGAGCTGACTGCCTTGGCAGATAAGCTTTCTATTAGCACAGTGGGTGTTCAAGAGCACCGAATGCAGACTGGACAGACTGATGAGGTTCTGATTAAGGACATGGGGGGGCGGTTGGCGACTCGCCCTTGCGTCAGCAGATGATAGTGGCAATGGTGGTATTGGTCTATTGATGAATCCAACTGCACATGCAGCATTGGACAAAATAGACCAAATCATCCGCATCATCCGTTGCCACTTCTCATGTTCTGGAAGACTGGAAATTTTCTACCACAATCTGCAAGCAGCTACTGATGGAGTGGATCAGCATGCATTCTTAACATTCCTGGGGACTTTAATGCAAGTCTGCATCAATCACCTACATCGCCCGGGGTCTATAGCAATAGTGTCAACCGAAATTCCGTCCATCTTCAGGATTTTATCTCTGGAAATGGATTGTTTTCGGCTGGAACCCAGTTCAAGAAGCGAACTGGAAAGCTATGGACTCATAGTGGACCCAGTGGTCACAAGTCCCAGATAGACCATATTCTGTTTCGTAGGAAGTACAGGAGCTCTATACAAGACTGTAATGCATTTACACTTCGACCCTTCTCCAGTGATCACCTCCTTATTGTGGCCAAGGTAAGACTTAGTCTGCGTGCTAGCAGAACAACGAAATCTGCCTTGCCGCGGCATGACTGGTCCTCTCTGTTGCAACAGCCAAATGTGAGATCCAGCTTCACATTACAGCTGAGCAACAGGTATGAGGTTCTTGCCTCTGAGGCGGCAGATCACTGTGAGGGCTATACTGCCTTCACAGAAGCAGTTAAGTTAGCAGCTGCAGAAACAGTTCCTGTATACCCTCGAAACAGGAAAAGGGCCCCCTGGACTGACAACAAAATCCAGAAGTGCCGAAATGACCTATATAAGGCGCAGAAAGAGTCCCGACTCAAACAGACTACAGCGGCCAAGAATGCAGTTAAGGCTGCATCTAGGTCCCTGAACAGGCAGTACTCTGTTAATCTACAGGAGCTAATAAACCAACAGGTTGATGCCATCAATGATGCTGACGACAGCAGGCAATCATCCCAGGCATGGAAATCGATCAATTTGCTTACTGGGCGGAAAAGCCAACCAACCACCAAGGTTAAGGCTGAATCACCAGCCGATCGCCTCAATGGTTGGAAAGCCCACTTTGAAAAGCTCCTCAATAATGACAGGGTATTGCCTGATAACTTTATAGAAGTAAAAGTGTCTGAGTCTGTACTCCCAGATATTCCCATTGGCAATATCTCCTTTGCAGAAGTGAAGGCTGCTGCAAAGAGCATTAAGACCAATTGTGCCAGTGGAGTAGATGGTGTTCCCCCTGAGGTCTTTAAAATATCTGAGTGTTTAAAGCTCATCTATCCGAATGTACCGAACAACAAGAGTCCCACAAGAAATGAAAACAAATAAGTTGGTGCCAGTTCCCAAGAAGGGCAACCTCACACTCTATGGTTCTTTTCTGGGAATCTCATTGATCTCGATTGCTGCAAAGCTATACAATAGAATTCTATTAAATCGCATCAGGGATCCCATTGAGAGACTGCTCCGTGGAAATCAGAATGGGTTCCGTAAAGGTCGTGGGACCATGGAACCTATTTTGGCACTTAGAAGGATAATTGAAGAGTTATCAAAAAAGAAAGACAGGCATCTGGCTGTTATCTTTGTTGACTTCTTCAAGGCCTTTGATTCAGTCTCTCGCTCACGTATGTTCAGCATACTTTCATTATATGGGATTCCTGATGAAATTATTGCAGCAATCAGATCAGTATACGATGGTTCGACAACATTTGTGTCTACTGTTGATGGTGACACAGAACCACTTGAAGTGTTATGGGGCGTCCTCCAGGGAGACACACTTGCACCATTCTTGTTCATAATTGTGGCTGACTATGTTCTACGCATGTCCTTAGATCATCATAATGAGGATGGGGTGATGATAACGCCACCTACTGGCTCCAGAAGTCGAGGAAATCCTGCCAAGTACCTAACTGATCTAGACTTTGCTGATGACTTAGGAGTACTCTCAGAATCACTAGAGGGAGCCCAACGGCTCCTCAGCTCATTAGAACATGCTGCTTCTAGTGTTGGTCTTTTCATTAATTCCAGGAAGACCAACATTTTGACAGTTAACTTTGAAAGTCCTCAGCAAGTCTCTGATCGGATGAGCATAAGCTCAAAAGATGGTATGCTTGAGCATGTGGACGACTTCTGTTACCTGGGATCATGGATCCGGAAGTCAGGTGAGGACCTTCGAATACGTAAGGGAAAGGCATGGGCAGCCTTGAATGGGCTTTCCACTGATTTGGAAGTCACCGAGAATTAATCGGAAACTTAAGGTCCGATTATTTAGAGCAGCAGTAGTTCCAGTACTCCTCTATGGGAGTCCATGCTGGGCTCTAACTGCTGAGGACACCAAATCTCTGGATGGTACATTCACAAGAATGCTACGCCGGGTTCATTGTGTCAAGTACAATGCACACATCTCCAAACAGACACTATATAATATTGGATGTGTCTCATTGGTTCCCCCAAGCTTGACACTAGAACAAAATCGCCTCCGCTTTGCAGGACATTGCTTTCGCCGTGAGGACCAGCCAGTGCATAATCTTGTACTTTGGCAGCCTCATGGAGTGAATAAGCATGGTGGACAGCCCATGACTTTCTTGAGACGCATCTTAAAGGACACTGGCCTTGAAGATGCGGATGATCTAGCAAATGTCATGGGTGATAGGGAGTTGTGGCGGCGCAATTTTGTCGACAAGCCGGCTCAGCATTACTAAAAATGCAACTGCAATGCAGCATGCCGATACTAGTAGTAGTGAGCTACTACTATTTATTGAATGGATAGGCCCAAACTGCACAGAAGTATGCCTATATTACTTGATACATTTATTAATCTCTCACTCTATCCCAGACAGTAATCAAACATCAACTGTTAGTTTGTATAATATATCACCCCACAGCTGAATAGCTCTTCCCAGTGAATCCTATGGGAATATCTATAAGGTTTACTACTCACTGCTATGTTACGTGGGAGGCCAGCTGATTGAATTGTAAGCACTGGGCCGTTCAAATGTTTTATAGGTTGATGATAATGAATGAGGAGGGACCCAACTAACACTACGTTATCTATGGACGGGTCTCTCTAACTTAAATAGCCCTAGTTAGAAGGTTTTCAAATGACAGTTAAAGTGTGTAAGGGCAAATTGAAATGGATCTCTGTTTTTACAACTAGTTTATCACAAACTGATAGCATCGCCTTCACTCATATATTTTGAGGATGACGGTATTCGTATATCTAATAGATAATAGATAATGGAAATATTTAGTTAAAAAATGGCTCTATTTCTTATAAATTTTATACGAAATGGCCTCCAGCGAACGATAATTCTTAAAATCTTTGAGCGCATATCTTACCTGTTTCTCAGCGAAATTGTTACGACGGTGTTTATTTGGAATTACTTAAAGAACGGTGCGATTTCGCAAAATAAACTTTTTTAAAACACCGAATTGAATGCATTATCGAATATAATTCTGGCTTCATGTATGTACATTATGACGGTGAGTTGACAAACCAATAATTGTGTTCAAATTACAAATAATATGAATGACAGAGATTTGTAGAAAAAATTGTCTATGGGAAGTATTCCGCCCTTCCATTTCCCTCAGCGAGGTCCATGTCGCAGAAACATGGACTCAAGGGTTTTGCTGAAAACAGGTAGTAAAATTAAAAGTAAAGTAAAATTTTCACATTTTGTTTTTTTATTTTATCTGATGCAGAATTTAATGGGGATTTAAAATCTTGAAACGGCTTGCCGATATCTTTTTTAGTTCCGAGCTATCGCTGTCTTAATCACGTCTACCAGTTAGTCGTCAAAAAGTTAGAAGACAGACAGACAATCCGTGAGACATACATTAAAATTGACATAAATACTATATATGAATACATAATAAATTAATCAGATCTAAATAGTAACACAGTTTGTGTCATTGATATAATTATGCTATTTCTATAGTTTAACCAAGGTGTACTAAACAGGCCTCCCAGAGTTTCCTTTTTTCCTTTTTTTTCCTTTTTTTTAGAACGTTTCCTTTTTTTCCTTTTTTTTAGAATACTTCCTTTTTTTCTTTTTTTTTGTCCATTTTCACACCTTTTTTTCCTTTTTTTAGTTCAGAAAATAGCCTGCTGTAAGTGTAACATGTTCTATTCTGTACAGGGCAGCGTGGAGACAGCTGGACAGCTCTTGCTGTCTAATCAATTACCGGTACTGTACCACTGTCTGACTGTAGTTCCATATGACGGTTTCAGTACTTACTATATACTATCAGTATAGTAGTCCTTGGTACTAAACTAATATAACAATGTACCGGTACCGTTACCTTAACAATTACCATACTGCCATAGTCATAAATAGGGTTCGATCGGTGCACCGGCACCTATATTGCCGGTGTTTGGCACCACCGGCACCGGCACCTGCACCGGCAAATAATAAATATTTAAATAAAAAAAAAATTAATAAATAAAAATAAAATAAATATTAATTAATTATATTGCCATTGCCGTTGTTCTCTTTCCTCTGTGTTTATATTGTTTAACTTTCTTTAACAGTTTCTTAATGGGATTCTTCATAGTATATACAGTACACTCAGTAATGTTAATAAAATAAATCAAGAAACAGCACTAAAGACATAATGTTTACTACAGCATTATTTTTGTAAAGATAATATCTATTCAGTTTTTCCATTTTTTTTTAATTGTATCCTATCCTTTTTTTCCTTTTTTTTTGAACTGCATCCTATCTTTATTTCCTTTTTTTTAACTGCATCCTATCCTTTTTTTCCTTTATTTTTGAAAATATGAAATCCTTTTTTCCTTTTTTTTCTTGATTTTTTTGGCTGGGAGGGCTGACTAAATAACAGGTCATGCAGCGAGAGAGGTATTGCAATTAGCGGGGGCCTAACTAAGCAATAGCGTACCTACTGTATAGTACTCGTTTCTACTGTATAATACAATTCCAGAATTCCATAAAGTTGATTAGTAAATGCGACACCCGTGTTTTATAAATGTTGGTTGTGTGACTAGCTATTTGCTAGAGTAGGCTACTCTACATATAAATGCTAGAAACATTGGATGCAACGTAATGTTGTTATTGTACGATAATTAAGTAAAATATTTGTCAAAACACAAAGAGGAACACCTTAAATACATTGTACTGTACAAGCCTAATACATATATCAGAAGCCCGCCTATTGTTACTAGGACCACACTCGGGTCCTCATCGTCACACTATTCCTGAAGAAAGATGGGGAGAAAGTGTAGTGTTGCTGGTTGTCGTACGGGGTACAAACCCACTGAAGATAATCCTGGTCCCGGTCCCAATCCCAAGGTAACAATACACAGATTTCCCACGGACCCAACCGACTGACCGAACTTCAGAAGTGGCTACATCGGCTACCGAATATTATAGACCCTGATGCAGTCACCGGAAATATGGGAGTGTGTGGATTGCACTGGCCTGGTGGTTGTGCCATGAGGACAGCACCCGGCGGTGCTTTATCACCAGTGAATGCACCAAGCATCTTCATAACGGAACTAAACCGTGGCGGTTTGGTTTATCCGGATGATGAGTTGGTTTCTTTTTGCTTTCTAGCATTCAACTTCTTTCGTCAATCACCAACACAGTTCTGCCGTACGAGTTTCGTGCAAGCTCTGAAGAATATTGCCGAGATATATTTCACTGATGGAATGTTTACTTTTCCGTTGTTCAGGAAACTCTCAAACGTGTTGTTTCATAATTTCTGCCACAATACGGTGAAGGTCTCTGATGTGACACCGAAGCGGTGCAGGAACGACAAAGACCAGTCCAAAGTTCGAAAACTCCGATAATTGTCATTAAACTGTATTTTGTACTACAATGTTTGTGAATTATAATGATAAAACAGTGAAATAAATTTAACACTCAGATAAAAAATATATTGAAATGATCCGAAACATAACCAGTTTAACATCATATCTATTCTAACTGACATTCTGAAAGATTGCGTGTGGTACATTTGTTAAATTGTAAAAGCACTGCAAACAATAGCAATACTCTAATGATTGAAAGTCCATCAAATGACAAAACGTAAAATTTATAAGTATTTTTCGTCCCATAGTGAAATAAAGTACCGGGAAAACGTAACGTAAAGTAACAAATTGGAAACATTAATAAAGCAACTATAGAAAAAGTGTGTTCGTTTGCAATGTATAATGATACCATATAATGTTACGTTTAACAGTCAACAGTGAAATAAAGTAACACAGGTGAGTGAAATAAAGTGAATGGTCACTAATCTTCAAACCATGTAATACAGGATATGTTTCCGCAGGCTGACATAGATATTATGATAATTCGACGTGACGTGGCCGAGATAATGTACAATGTTGTGTTTAAAAGTGAAATAAACTAACTTAGGAATGTGAAATAAAGTGATGAATGACCAATAATTTTCAAACCATGTGATAGAAGATATGCGTCGGCATGTTCACAGAAATTTTAAAAAAATTTCTCCAAGATGCCGCTGAGATATATATGATAGTGTACGGTGCTTTAAAACCATATCAGTAAACGCTATTGCTTACTTAGGCCCCCGCTAATTTCAATACCCCTCTCGCTGCATGACCTATGGAATGAAAATAATCCCGTTAACAGAATAAATTCGCCTTTAATTTTTACAGGTATTGAAAATCACCCACCTAAATTATGTTGTATATTACATCCAATCAAGAACCTTTAATATAATTTAACCAATGGACAACAGATTCTAGAATTTAATCTTCATATTATATAAATAACAAAAACGTCGATAAAACTTGTCATACGCAAAACACTTATGATTTAAGTTGCAACAAAGTTTTATTAGGATAAATAAATAATAGAAACAGTACTGGTGATTAGGTTCCATTGCTGTGATGGCTTACAATGAGAGTGAAAATGGCGTGTTTGGTGAGGATGAGTTACTGAGTTGGGCCTTAGAGGAAGATAGAAAGAAGGATATTGTGAGTAGATCAACCAGCAGGAAAGATATGGAGAAACGGAGACGAAAGAAACGGAAGGGAAGTAAGAAAGGAAAGAAGAAGGGAAAGAAGAGCAGGTCTAGGAGTCGCCGAGGTAAAGGAAGTCGGTCTAGAAGTCGTAGAGGAAAGGGGAAGAAAGGAAAGAAGATGAAGGGAAGATCAAAAAGTCGGGAGAAGAAAGGAGTAGGGAAGTCTCGATCAAGGGGCCTTGGAAGAAGAGCCGAGGGGAAAAGTCTTGCCAGTCAGGGAAAACTTGATCCTTGCAGCAAGTTTATGAAGAAGTTGGTAAAGGAGGATATGAAACTGAACAAATTAATCCTGTAAACTGATATTTTCCTGCCTCGCGGTCAACTATTTTATCGATAAAGCATTACTAAGAATATATTATTTAATAAATTAAGATTTTAATCTTAATTCATTAAATAATATATTCTTAGTAACGGTCCTACTGTTATCTGTTAATTACTCTATCTTTCATGCAATGATTGTAAATATAATCCTACATGCCCATAACTAAAGAAATAAATTTACTCAAGAAATTCCAGAAACATTTTGCATTTCTATAACTGCTTGTAAGCCAACATATTATTATAATGTTAACTTTACTTCACCGTAGAAGTAAGTTTCGAACGCCCATAGCTATTTATTATATTATATTATATTTTATATTTTTAAAAACTGCCATCTCGAAAATGCTCCAGTTGCACCGCAGTTATTCTTTAACCTAATTGATTTGGTACCAATGGAAAGCTGGCCATGCAAGGATTCCAAATAATAATGTAAAAACATTTGAATTTGGTTGGGTGCAGAGAGATGTACTTATTCGAATTTGTAATACCAAATTTTTTGGGAAGATCTGGGGATACCTCAATGTGTGACTATTCCACAATAGTTTATTTTATCGGGGTAGTTCGTACTTTAGATAGTATATGTTGGAATTGACTGAGCATACCAATAGTTCTTACTCGCGAAGTTAGTTCTTTGTCTTGATAGGCATACGGCCCCTGGATATAGTGAATATGGAATGAAAATAATCCCGTTAACAGAATAAATACTTTACTTTACTTTAACTTTTACTTAATTCATTAAATAATATATTCTTAGTAACGGTGCTACTGTTATCTGTTAATTACTCTATCTTTCATGCAATGATTATAAATATAATCCTACATGCCCATAACTAAAGAAATAACTTTACTCAAGAAATTCCTGAAACATTTTGCATTTCTATAACTGCTTGTAAGCCAACATATTGGGTGGTTTGAATAAAAACAAGTAAACACTTGTAAGTGAACACTTCTATGAAAAGTGAAGTAGAGAAGTGAAGAGTGAAGTGATGAGTGAACTCTTAAAATTCGCTTGAATAAAGGAACACTTCACTTTCACTTATACTTCTCTCTTCACTTCAGCCAATCATCGGAAATTATAAATGTATTGCTTCGTTAATTGGTTGGATTCGAACGGAAATTGTTGTTGCTATGATACTTTCACAACAATTCCCAAACTTATTAAAATTTCGGTCATTTTGATTAAAGATTTTAGAACAATTACAATAAGGCAGTTTTTGACATTTATTTATGTTCTAGAACATCACGCGGCCAAAAAATTTATTTAATTGTTATGCATGGTATAGCTAGTATTTTTGGATTAGCTAGTGATTTAAAAAACAAAAAGTTTAAAAATATTGGTTTTTAAAAATGTTCCTAAACACGTACCAAAACACCTATGTACAGTAGATTGGGGATAATCAATCTTTCCACGGTATCGAGTATTTTAAAAAGCTATTTTAGATATTACGAAAGAAATTATTTTTATCTTTTTATCCTATGAAAATGGTTTTATAATGAGGTTTTTTGTTATAGAATAAATATTTGACCTTCTGACTGTAAGTACTGTAGCTAACAATTTTATGTGTGAGCTAGTAGCCTACATGTTATTAGCTTGTAAAAAAATTAAAATTATACTTTACTCATCAATTAAATTTCTCTGAAATAATTTATGAAACATAGCTAGTAATTTGTATTTGATAATCAGGATAGCTAGTAATTATTTGCTACTGTAGCTAGTTGTTTTTTACAAAATATACAGTAGAGATGGCTGTCAAAATACAGTTTGTGGCCTACTATTCAGAAATGTAAATTATATACTTTTTTTTATTTTAACAATTTTATTTAATACGGGTTGTATAACGATCCTTGGACTATTTAATTTTTTTTTTTGAAAAAAATGTTCTAGAACTTAATTGATTGCTAACATGTTCCGATCCGGTTCTATACCAGTGCCAACCTTTTTTTTAAAAATAGCAAAAACTATCTACCAAAAAATTGTTCTATGGGTACCCAAGGTGTAGTAAAGCCCTGGGCTCTAACTGCTGAGGACACCAAATCTCTGGATGGCACATTCACAAGAATGCTACTCCGGGTTCATTGTGTCAAGTACAATGCACACATCTCCAACCAGACACTATATAACATTGGAGGTGTCTCATTGGTTCCCCCAAGCTTGACACTAGAACAAAATCGCCTCCGCTTTGCAGAAAATTGCTTTGGCCGTGAGGACCAGCCTGTACACAATCTTAGTCGCCTCTTAACTGAGTAACCTCTTAACACTGGCCTTGAAGATACGGATAATCTCGCGATAGTCATGGGGATAGGGAGTTGTGACGGTGCAACCTTGTACAGTAGATAACAATGGGGATATCATACTAGAGGTGCCACTTTTTAACGGATCTCGTGGGCCTCGCAAGGTTACAATAGTGCCGGCCCAAACCATAATTAAAGCAGTAATTTAACCCTAACCCTAAGTCATGAGGCTCTAATCTAATAAATGTTTGCAAAAATAATTTCCCCCTCCACTTCTGGTCTTAGCTTACCCATCACCTCCTTGCGGCACTAGCACTGCTAGTGACAGCTATTTCCGTATTATGAAATACTGTCAACTTTTATTTAATCAATTTTTGCATTAATGGAGACCGGAAATGGATATTAATAAATAAACTGAAAATAATAAATAAACTTAAAATTCCGAAATTCCACAATTTTTTTTGGATTAGAGCCTCATGACTTAGGGTTAGGGTTAAATTACTGCTTTAATTTAAGAAACCCAAGACAGCCAACTAAAATAACGCTGTATGCTCTCCATATGAAAAGTGGCGCCTGTAGTGTGATAGAGTCCCTGCCAGACGCACCTACTGACCACGTTCATAAAATTTCAACCCAATTCCCCAACGGTGACATGAGTTAAGTGGAAAACGTACACCCCACGGATTTCGAATTTTGCTTCAAAAGTAACCTTTGATCTTACTTGTGTATTATGAAGGGTTCACTTCAAACAGAAGTAAACACTTGCGTTTTATTCAAATCAACCAGAAAACACTTCCCTCTACACTTCACTCTACACTTCACTCTTCACTTCACTCTACACTTCACTCTTTACTTCACTCTATTTTTATTCAAGCACAAAAAGTATCTTTGAAGTGTTTGAGAGTGTTTACTTGAAGTGAAAGTGTTTACTTGTTTTTATTCAAACCACCCATTATTATAATGTTACCTTTACTTCACCGTAGAAGTAAGTTTCGAACGCCCATAGCTATTTATAATATTATATTATATTATATATTTTTTTTATGTTTTATTATTAATTACTCTATCGTAGATAATGTAGTACCAGACGAACTGAAATTAGCTAAGGTTGTTCCTCTGTATAATAAGAAAGTGAAGTAGAACCCTGTAATTACAGACCTGTTAGTATCTTAAGTATTGTATCTAAAATTCTAGAACGTTCTGTTTTTCTACAGCTGGAAGCACATCTTAGTAGTCTAAATCTGATCTATGAACTTCAGTCCGGTTTTCGTAAATCATATTCCACAAACACCTGCCTTATTAACTTAACTGATACAATTAGATGTAATAACGCAAAGGGTTTATATATTGGTATGGTAATGTTGGACCTACAAAAGGCTTTCGATAATGTAGATCACGAAATTCTGCTTGGTAAGTTAGGCCTGATGGGTGTAGGTTCTATAGACTGGTTCAAGTCCTACCTGTCAGACAGAGGTCAAACTGTAGTCATTAGCAAATCGCAGTCTACTGTACAAGAGATTACCTGTGGTGTATCGCAAGGTAGTATATTAGGTCCTCTGCTTTTTGTATGCTATGTAAATGATATGATAAGTAGTATAGATCCCGATTTTAAACTCATTTTATATGCCGACGACAGTGCTCTTATTTTCTCTCATAAAGATCCTATCCATATTTCCCAAAAGTTAAGTGCAGTTCTAGAATCCTGTAATGAGTGGTTGGTTGATAATAAGCTATCCATTCACTACGGTAAGACTGAAAGTATTTTGTTTGGTTCCAAAAGAAAGTTAAAGAAGGTAACTAAGTTTGAAGTCACTAGTAATGGACATAAGATTGAAAATAAAAAGGAAGTTAAATATTTAGGCGCCACATTGGATAACTGCATATCAGGAGAAAGTACAGTGAAAAATATTTTCTCGAAAGTTAACAGTAGGCTTAGGTTTCTATACAGAAATAAAAATAGTTTAAACACCGACTCCCGCAAGTTACTTTGCTCTTCTTTAATACAGTGTCACATGGACTATGCATGCTCTTCTTGGTATGAAGGCTTAACCAAACAGCTTAAATGTAAATTACAAGTAGCTCAGAATAAAGTAGTACGATTTATTAAAGACTACAAACCTAGACACCACCTAACTCCAGATGACTTTTCTGAATCTGGACTACTTAACTTAGATAGTAGAGTTAAGCAGCTACGCCTTAACCATGTGTATAAAGTGTATAAAGGTAAATGTCCCAATTACCTAAAACAAAAATTCAACAGAGTACGCGATACACACTCTTACAATACCAGAGCTAGTGCTTCAAACTTCTACCTCCCGAATTGTAAATCCTTCGAATCTGATACTTTCTTTTTTAACGGCATTAAAAATTGGAACGCTCTGCCAAATGAAATTAAAAACCTAGATAATCAACATTCTTTTAAATCTGCAGTTAAATCTCACCTCCGTGTGCAATGTAAAAATAGATACAATAGTCTTACAGTAAGTTATTAGTTTATTAATTAATTACTATTTATACTGTAATTATGTTTCATATTAAATTGCTCTGTACATTACATCTTTATCGTTGAGTCGGACATTGTCACGCTCTCGGTAAAGTTGTACATGTGGGGCGAGCCACGAAGTGAGAGAGCCTTAGCGTAGTGGTACCATTAATCAACCTGTCGTTCTGTCGTTCTGTCGTTCTGTCGCGTTTTTTTTTCAGTATTTTATTTTAAACGTTAATAACTCGGCCAATCCTTGATGAAATCTATCCAAACTTGGTACACATGTTGTTTGGCAAAAGTTTGAAAATTTTCCAAGTAGAATTTGCGTGGGGCCTTCGTGCAGCATCAGTGTAACTGTTATTGTAGTTATAATATATTTATTTATCCAAAATTAACATGCGTTAAATTATTATTACTGTAGGATAAATCAGCTGGTTTTCTGACAAATTTTGCAAAACATAGGGGCTGTCTGCCAATCTGCATGTACCATTTGTACCGGTACTGTCAGGCTGTACTCAATTCCTGAATCGAGAATTCTGCAATCAGTCAATACTGCAATACAGGTCAGCCGGTACCATACACTGCAGACATGCCATATCATGTAATCTAAACATGGCCCCGGAAACCCTTGCGGTGATTATAGTTTAGGCCTAATTAGCCTAGTACCGGTAATAATAATATAATAGTTTAGATAGTTCAGTAGTTACCGCTAATCATTCAGTCATTGGCACGGTACACCGTATTGCTGTACTGCCGTTGTAGTGCGCACCGTAGGTACCACCCATGCGTAGGCTGACTGTGCTGATTATGGTTTGATTGATTGATTGTTTTTTACACATAATTAAACCTTTTAAAATTCACAATAATACATTTATAAAGATTACGTTACGATATTAGGCCTACAGTACAAGTAATAACACTAGATATTTAGGAACACCAATACTGATTTATGTAGATAGTCAACTTATAAAATGTTTATTTACTTAAATAAAAGGTTCTGGTGTAAGGATAGCCTCATGAGGTATATACCTCGTTTCCATGAGGGTCCTATAATAATTTTCATACTCTAATATTTAAAGCTAGTCAGACTGTGGTACCTAAGCTACTGTTAGGTATATTGCTGTATTGGGGTGGGGTTAGGAATAATCCATTTGTTTTAGCATTGAACTGTTGAATCCCCTTATTTATTATAAAACCATTGGAAATATTCGCAAATGCCGCTACATTACTGTCTGAAACGCTCCCGACAGTCCGATGTATCTGGACCCGAGCAGCCGAGTTGCTTCAAGAGGTGATTAACGGGGGAATACTACGGAATTGCTTGTTTGTCAGTACGATTCTATTTGGGTATTTACTACACTCAGACACTGGGAATACGGCGGTCGGTCAGATCGTAATGCGGGCCACTGCCAAGTTCATCATGCCTCACTCCGGTCACCCACCTTGGAGTGCGGTGGGAAGAGTCCCACTTACTGACTTACGTCGACGACTGGACGAATCGACGAGGATTGCGATCTGGGTTTAGCGGCGGCCCGGATCCTGGGATCGCCTGGGGGAAATGGTTGAACGTTGGGCAGACGTTATCGCACTGGATTACGTTCTCTGTGACGCGAAAGTGTGAAGCGAATTCGTTGTCGAATTGGGTCGGAAGCTGCGGGAATTCTACTGTTCTACGGGAGTAAACCGCAGCGGTCCGGTGACTTGACTACGGACGGATACTACTGGGATAAGCAGGTATTTCGATCGAGTTTCTCGTATTCTCGATGCTCGAGGCGGATAGAGAGTTGGTTGTGTTGGGCGGTGTTGTTCAATTCTATCAAACATATTAAATAATTGGTAAAATTATAAAAACACACCAGATAAAGATACTGAGCTTATGGTAAAGAGATAGGCCGAACTTACAATTTCCAAATAGATTGTTCATATAATAAATATATTTTTGGTATTTGATTTCAAGATAGGGGGGGGGGGGGGGGGGGGGGGGGTACTGGACGCAATAAAAATTCATCCCTCTCCAGGGGAAATTGGACGCAAATAACAACAGCTGATTACTCTCAAAAATAAAACTGTAACCTGTTCTATTTATTGTGTTTACTTTATTGTTTTGGTTAAAATAACGTGCCACTGTAACCTGCTCCTTTCCCAAAATTTAGAAATTAATATTGAGGCGGGATATTAATTCGCCAAGATGGGATTTGCGTCCAGTCCCACCCCCCTCCTATCTCTTGATTTCACTAAAAAATAGAATACATTGCATTTTACTGTTATAATTACTGTATTGAATAAAATAATTAATTGATTGTTTATTAAACCGTGCTAAGCACGTTGAACTGGAGCTCTAACAATTCCCCACTAGCGGCAGACAGGAACTGTAAAAGTCTCTGTAGAATTTCTAATTAAGCAATGCTCTTAGGTAACTACTACTAAATTTCAGATGAATCTGATCGTTGGTTCTATAATTACAGCTATTTTTACGTTTCTGTTAATTCGCCCCCTAGCGGCAGACCGGGGAACTGTAGAAGTCTGTCTGTGTGTAGAATTTCTAAATTTTTTTAAGACTACAAGTGTACCAAGTTTGGTTCCATTTCATCCTTGATTGACCGACTTATTAGCGTTCAAACATTCCTGCCACGAATAAAAGCTGCAGGAACTCGAGCGATAATTAATTTATTTATTATTAAATACTGTTTCAATTAAATTCTTTACGAAAATCTAGTCATCTTCTTTTAAATATGGACCCTGCATTCATGGAAAATATAATATTTGATAATTCATCAGTCACCAGTCAGCCTACGCTAATTTCACAGCAAAGTCCTTGTCATGGCCTGTGTGTAGTAGGCCATGGTACCACCCTACTACCGGTACCGGCTGACCGGTGGCAACTAGCACTTGCACAGCAACAGCCCTACCGGCGATACACAGGTTGAAATTTATGTAGAGTTTGCTCAACAGTACAGATATAAAATAGTTATCTAAATTATATATATTACTATTGACAAGTATTGAAATATATACCGTTATTCGTGTTATCAGTATTTGCAACATCTGACATTGAAGAGGTGAGAGAAGATGAATACCGACACTCAACAAAACCAACGCTTATCACAGGTCGGTATGGTTACCTCGAAACCGGCGCGACTGTCCACTCGAATACAACTTCAAAACACAAACGCCAACAATAAACTGAAAGCGAATCGAACGTCTTCAGAAGAATCTGTCATTGGGACGAAGAAAAGGAAGCCGAAACCACGGGAATGGACCACAGCTAAGATTGAATGCTCCCATTGTCAGAGTTCCTGGACCGAAATTGAAACACCAATTGCCGATGGGCTTGATCTCTCAAACCAAAACTTCCTCTGCGGGGTTTGCGCGGCAGTAAAGATTGAAAGTCTGGAAGCTGGCATCCCTAGGTATTATTATTATAAAGAGCGTCAGCCTGCGTTTAATAAATATATTTTAATACAAAACAGGTCGAACGCAAAGAGGCTTATAATGAAGACGAGTACTGCATTGATTATATTCCTATAAACCACCTGGCTTTGCATATTGAACGTGCGTTTGGAAATAAGTTCGTGCTACCCTTCCGTGGGTGGTAGATGTCGCGGTTATGTATTGGTGGGTGGGAAGGGAGGGGGGGGGGGGGGGTGCAGATTAAAAGGGGTGAACACGTACTGTCCCCCTTTCTTTGATTAATTGGTGGTGTTGGTTAATCTCTCATAACCTGATTTTGTGATACAGTCGCACAATTTTAATTTGTATCTCATAACTGGGCCTCGTGCTGCGCGAAGGCCCCACGAATGTGTACATAGTGTAATTACGTTTTATATGGGTTTTAGGTTAGCGTAGTGTAATATTGTATTTGTAACCAAGTAACATAAAGGACCCCCTTGGAAATAATCTGCAAAGCTTTAGGGGTAAACCTATATGTTATGTTGGACAATACTTTTATACCGGTACATTGTTTGGTGTATTTGTTATTGTTTTTACATAATGTATAAATAAATCTATCTATCTATCTATATAAAAACTGCCATCTCGAAAATGCTCCAGTGGCACCGCAGTTATTCTTTAACCTAATTGATTTGGTACCAATGGAAAGCTGGCCATGCAAGGAATCCAAATAATAATGTAAAAACATTTGAATTTGGTTGGGTGCAGAGAGATGATGTACTTATTCGAAATTGTAATGCCAAATTTGTGGGAAGATCTGGGGATACCTCAATGTGTGACTATTCCACAATAGTTTATTTTATCGGGGTAGTTCGTACTTTAGATAGTATATGTTGGAATTGACTGAGCATACCAATAGTTCTTACTCGCGAAGTTAGTTCTTTGTCTTGATAGGCATACGGCCCCTGGATATAGTGAATATGGAATGAAAATAATCCCGTTAACAGAATAAATACGCCTTTAATTTTTTAACTTTTACTTTTTTTAAAAAAAAAAATTTTTTTTTTACATTTTTTTAATTTATACAGGTAGTGAAAATCACCCACCTAAATTATGTTGTATATTACATCCAATCAAGAACCTTTAATATAATTTAACCAATGGACAACAGATTCTAGAATTGAATCTTCATATTATATAAATAACAAAAACGTCGATAAAACTTGTCATACGCAAAACACTAATGACTTAAGTTGCAACAAAGTTTTATTAGGATAAATAAATAATAGAAACAGTACTGGTGATTAGGTTCCATTGCTGTGATGGCTTACAATGAGAGTGAAAATGGCGTGTTGGGTGAGGATGAGTTAATGAGTTGGGCCTTAGAGGAAGATAGAAAGAAGGATATTGTGAGTAGATCAACGAGCACGATTAATTAATCGGAAACTTAAGGTCCGATTATTTAGAGCAGCAGTAGTTCCAGTATTCCTCTACGGGAGTTCATGCTGGGCTCTAACTGCTGAGGACACCAAATCTCTGGATGGCACATTCACAAGAATGCTACGCCGGGTTCATTGTGTCAAGTACAATGCACACATCTCCAACCAGACACTATATAACATTGGATGTGTCTCTTTGGTTCCCCCAAGCTTGACACTAGAACAAAATCGCCTCCGCTTTGCAGGACATTGCTTTCGCCGTGAGGACCAGCCAGTGCATAATCTTGTACTTTGGCAGCCTCATGGAGTGAATAAGCATGGTGGACAGCCCATGACTTTCTTGAGACGCATCTTAAAGGACACTGGCCTTAAAGATGCGGATGATCTAGCAAATGTCAAGGGTGATAGGGAGTTGTGGCGGTGCAATTTTGTTGACAAGCCGGCACAGCATTCTTAAAAATGCAGCTGCAATGCAGCATGCCGATCCTAGTAGTAGAAGTAACCAGCACGAAAGATATGGAGAAACGGAGACGAAAGAAACGGAAGGGAAGTAAGAAGGGAAAGAAGAAGGGAAAGAAGAGCAGGTCTAGGAGTCGCCGAGGTAAAGGAAGTCGGTCTAGAAGTCGTAGAGGAAAGGGGAAGAAAGGAA
The DNA here is from genome assembly GCA_032718475.1 of Nemertoderma westbladi. Classification (NCBI taxonomy): domain Eukaryota; kingdom Metazoa; phylum Xenacoelomorpha; order Nemertodermatida; family Nemertodermatidae; genus Nemertoderma; species Nemertoderma westbladi. The sequence continues at coordinate 39,936 of JAUCBJ010007912.1, forward strand.
AGAAGATGAAGGGAAGATCGAAAAGACGGGGGAAGAAAGGAGTAGGGAAGTCTCGATCAAGGGGCGTTGGAAGAAGAGCCGAGGGCAAAAGTCTTGCCAGTCAGGGAAAACTTGATCCTTGCAGCAAGTTTATGAAGAAGTTGGTAAAGGAGGATATGAAACTGAACTAATTAATCCTGTAAACTGATATTCTCCTGCCTCGCGGTCAACTATTTTATCGATAAAGCATTACTAAGAATATATTATTTAATGAATTAAGATTTTATTCTTAATTCATTAAATAATATATTCTTAGTAACGGTCCTACTAGAAATTTTCCACCTCCTCTACAGGGGCAACACTAGTTGGAGAGTAGCACACAATCAGAACCACCTTAGGAAACTTCTTAGCCAGTCTTCCAGAACATGAGAAGTGGCAACGGATGATGCGGTTAGAGATTTGGTCTATTTTGTCCAATGCTGCATGTGCAGTTGGATTCATCAATAGACCAATTCCACCATTGCCACTATCATCTGCTGACGCGAGGGCGAGTCGCCAACCGCCCCCCATGTCCTTAATCAGAACCTCATCAGTCTGTCCAGTCTGCATTCGGTGCTCTTGAACACCCACTGCACTAAGAGAAAGCTTATCTGCCAAGGCAGTCAGCTCACCTTGTCGCATTGGGGACCCGAGTGTTAGGGTGTTTACTGAGGCTAGTCTAGTGACTTGCCTCAGAGTCACCAATGGCTTTGTTGGTCGGGGTGGAACATGAGAGTAGCCTCCAACTCCAGAATCCCTCTCCCCATCACAATCTGGCCTCCCTGGTGACCCAGGGTTTGGGCCAGAAAGGTCATCAGGAAAGGGACTCAAAGAATTGTTGGCTGCTCTCTCTCCAGTAGGGGGTGAGACAGGCAGCCGGTCAGGAGTTAACTGACGCCTGTGAGGCCGATTGTGTCCTGTAATTCCACTGGCCTCTAGTGGCCGGACCTCCGCATTGCTAATGTAATCCATAGTGGGGGTTGGGGGGTACTTTTTTGCCGAGTCAGCTCTCGGGGCAAATACCACACCCTGGTTTGCCATTCCACAGGGTGGGTGTCGCAATGGAGTCAGATATGAGGCCCATCACCCATATCTACTCTGGCGCACATGACCCACCATTAACTTTACTTCACCGTAGAAGTAAGTTTCGAACGCCCATAGCTATTTATTATATTATATTATATTATATATTTTTAAAATCTGTCATCTCGAAAATGCTCCAGTTGCACCGCAGTTATTCTTTAACCTAATTGATTTGGTACCAATGGAAAGCTGGCCATGCAAGGATTCCAAATAATAATGTAAAAACATTTGAATTTGGTTGGGTGCAGAGAGATGTACTTATTCGAATTTGTATTGCCAAATTTGTGGGAAGATCTGGGGATACCTCAATGTGTGACTATTCCACAATAGTTTATTTTATCGGGGTAGTTCGTACTTTAGATAGTATATGTTGGAATTGACTGAGCATACCAATAGTTCTTACTCGCGAAGTTAGTTCTTTGTCTTGATAGGCGTACGGCCCCTGGATATAGTGAATATGGAATGAAAATAATCCCGTTAACAGAATAAATACGCCTTTAACTTTTACAGGTATTGAAAATCACCCACCTAAATTATGTTGAATATTACATCCAATCAAGAACCTTTAATATAATTTAACCAATGGACAACAGATTCTAGAATTTAATCTTCATATTATATAAATAACAAAAACGTCGATAAAACTTGTCATACGCAAAACACTAATGTTTTAAGTTGCAACAAAGTTTTATTAGGATAAATAAATAATAGAAACAGTACTGGTGATTAGGTTCCATTGCTGTGATGGCTTACAATGAGAGTGAAAATGGCGTGTTGGGTGAGGATGAGTTACTGAGTTGGGCCTTAGAGGAAGATAGAAAGAAGGATATTGTGAGTAGATCAACCAGCAGGAAAGATATGGAGAAACGGAGACGAAAGAAACGGAAGGTAAGTAAGAAGGGAAAGAAGAAGGGAAAGAAGCGCAGGTCTTGGAGTCGCCGAGGTAAAGGAAGTCGGTCTAGAAGTCGTAGAGGAAAGGGGAAGAAAGGAAAGAAGATGAAGGGAAGATCGAATAGTCGGGGGAAGAAAGGAGTAGGGAAGTCTCGATCAAGGGGCCTTGGAAGAAGAGCCGAGGGGAAAAGTCTTGCCAGTCAGGGAAAACTTGATCCTTGCAGCAAGTTTATGAAGAAGTTGGTAAAAGGAGGATATGAAACTGAACAAATTAATCCTGTAAACTGATATTTTCCTGCCTCGCGGTCAACTATTTTATCGATAAAGCATTACTAATGTTTGCGCTTTCAGACCTTTAGCAGTTTAACCTGCCAAATTGGGATGTCTTTTAGATAATAGATCGTCTTTAGCCTATGACAAGTATTTGATACACTACATTAGCCGAAGCCAGTCTATGCGCGATCATTCACCCGCTGGATATACCCGGGAGACTGGATTCGGAAGCCTAACCGTATTGCGGGGTAGGCCTACTGTATTATTCGACTGATCGTAATATATAATCTCTGACAAATATTATTCACTTTCTGGAAATATTAACAGTTCCTTTAGGACGTGGCGCTCTAAATATGTAAACAGAGTTATGACTTAAACTAAACACAACGGGATGGCTATAGATTCACGTATATGGCGCATTCTTTAGGAGATGCTTTGTTATCAGTCACAATCATACACAATACTGCACAATGCTGCACACTGATCTGCCAACCTTCACTAATTTTAGTCACATATAAAGAAAACAACAGACGGTACATGTAGTGCTTATGAAATAGCATTTGATTCACTTCAAACCACTTTAATGTAAGTCGCAATCGTTATATGTAACCGGTCTCTCTAACCTTCAGTATATCAAGAAGATTGGGGTGTCTGATTATTTATCAGTATTCCAAATATAATATTCCATCAACAGATATAATGAATAACCGACAGTAAATAGCAGTAAAATGTTAAGTTAAGTTTGATTGATATGTGATATGAATTGGTTTGTTTGTGAGGTAACAGATATACGTTCTATAATTAAGCCTACTAATGTTGGGCTAAAGACTGAAAACACCGAGATTCCAAAGCCGGTCTTTCTGGGCTCAGGACAAAATGTAAAACATTGACCCATAATGCATTGCGTGATTTCTCGGAGGTTTCTGTACAAAAAGCCGGAGAATCGCTCTGATTGGTTGACCGAACAAAGAAACACCAGAGAACAAGGGAAAATCTACACGTGTACATCTCAGCTGTTAGCTGTCGTCATAGTAACTACACTGTTTCAAGAGGATCTGGCGTATTGCGTCATAGAATTGCTAATTATGTCCGCTAAAGTACACATACAGAAGAAATGGCTTTTATGTCCTCTAAAACACCAGTACAGTAAGGACACGGCCTTTTATGCCCGATAAACCAACTACAGAGTACTTTACGGGGAAAATAACCGGCTAATTCCACAAAAGCTTTTACACCGCTCCCAGAAAATGGGATTTAAGTCTATAAAATATAACAAATCACAGTTTCTAAAATATAAAAATACTCTAAACAGTTAGTCTTTCTTACGCGGACGGCGTTTACGCAGTTTTTTGAGGCTAGCAAGAGTCCTTTTCTCTTAGGGGCGAGCCACTTTACTAGGAGGGCTGTAACTCCTGGGTGAAGGGTGCAATACAATTGCATCAGAAGGTTTAGGATTACGATTGGTGTATCCGCCGGTCGAGGTACCTGGTTGATCGATATCAACTTCAGTGGAGCGAGGTCTAACGGCTTTTAGGGCGCGTCTTAGGACAGCAGCTCCTACGGGTCCTTGACGGGTCGTCTGGACAATGGCGGTAGGTGGACCATGAGTGGTGAGAAACTTCCTCTGTTTAATGGTTCTTTCCAGCTCGCGTTCTCTGGCGCGATATTCGTAGGGCCGTCGAGATACTTCCTGTAACTCAGGGTGCGAGTTGATAAATAAATCGCCATACTCAGGGTCTTGACAGATGAAATTGATCAAATGGTATGAAGTAATATCGTTAGGATTGACGTTCCTAAGATATTTTCGAACAAATTTGGTGGAAATACACTCACCAACACGCTTCATTAGCTCGTAACTCGGTGTGCGTGTTTTTTGTTCCACAGACGCGAATAAATAAGGATGGAACGCGTAAACTCCCTCGTAAGAGCGTCCAGGATAGTAGCGATGGCGGGACTCACAATGTAAATCCGCATTCGCTTCCCAAGCTCGGATGTAGCGCAGGGTAATCATCTCATCTACTCTTTCTAAATCGCAGTTAAAGGGGCAATTATAACTGGCATGTCCTTTAAGTTAACAGTGGTGGCATTGGGTCATAAATTGGGGGCAGACTGCAAAAATATGCGAGTTATTAAGTCTGCAATATGCACAATAGATCTCCATCATCGGTTGTTCGTGGAAATAGGAGCAGGGTACGTCTGAGTCCATAGGGGTGAAATGGTCTCTCGATGCGCATAATCGACAACGTTTTCGAGAAACATAGTTGGTGTGTCGATAATCGTATGCGGTGAGACATTGTGGACCTTGATACCACTCCAAGACGTAATCGTTATCGCTGCTCCGGGGCGCTGTAGGCTGGATCGCTTCAGACTCTAAGCATATTGGTTCGTCTTCCAATTGCATAGCTGAGGTAGGTGCAGCTGTCTCCGCAAGCGGACCCACTGTCTGAACTTCCACGACAGAATAACCCGTGGGTATTCGGGGTCTTTGTATAACAGATGAATGTAAGTTCTGTATACAAACGTCCTGAAAGAGGGCAAATCCCGCGCTGTTTAGCTTCTCCGCAGCTGAGTCTCTTAGGCTGAGTTTGGTCAGAGCGCGGTCCTTGAACTGACTATCAACGTTACGGAACGGAGTCAGAAAGCACCTGAAACATTCGAAGCGGATGAATTTATTGTGTTCATCTAACTTGGCGAGTTTGGTTCCAAGTATTAAGGGATAGGCGCGTATGGTACGACTGCACACATCGGCTAGCCAACTGGCAAGTGCTGCATTTTCAAAGATCGTGTATATAGCTAAGGAGGGACGAAGTGGAACACTCATAAAGCTATACACGGCGCCAGGTGCGGTCAATGGTCCATCAAAGTATAAACGAGAATAATGATCTCCATATACTTGTTGGTAATTGATAGGATTTCCAACCTTGAAATTCCATCCGTATTCTTGAAAGGCAAGATGTCCGATGGAGGTTCGTTGTACTTTAGTAATGCCGCTGGGTGTATTGGCATACATAGTGCGGAAGAAACCTCGGCCTTCTGCCCAGGGAGCAATCAGCTGAGTATCAACGAAAGGGTATGGAATGTTCTCCATATTCCGAAAGTCGTTTTGTAGATCTCCATAAACAGCTGAGCCGATTTTAAGGATTCTTTCGTTAAACAACATCTCGAGCACGGGCTGGGGTAACATCGATCCATCGATACCCATGGCCGGTTTGCGCTCAGTGTCGGTGACGTAACGCTGCGCGAGTTCGAATTGTCCATGTCGGAGTTTCTTTTGTGTCTCAGTAAGAGTCTCAAAAGAATAATCAATCACATCGGAACATGCTCAAGTAAATACGTGGGTAGAACCAGCGAGTCCTCGTATGTGTATCATCCTCGTAGTTCCCAGTTCTCCAACCGGAACGCTACCTTCGTTATCGTAAGTGACAACTCCATACATCTCGATAACGTTAAGAGTTTCGTTCCACTCTTTAGTGGCGTTTTCGAGGGTCATTCCCACAGGATGCCACAAGGTAGCGCATTCGCTAGCATTAGGTAGGTCTCTATACTTTAAATATTGTGTGGTATATGTTTCCACATCTCCATATCATTGTATTCTTTCCTCCTCGAATAACACGTCAAGATTCCAGTGTACTAATCGAGTTTTGATGAATCCATCAAGATTATACGGAGGTATTGTTTCTTTCTCTATTCTGGAAACATTATATGGTTTTCGAAATGAGTTTATTTTAACTAACTGATCCAGATGTTTCTGTAGTTGTTCGAGTTCGACAAGATCGAGAGGATTTATGAGTGGTAGAAACCTCAGACTATGTGTAGGATCTTCCGGTTTTACCATGTAATATTGTGTTAGATTGACGTAATAAGGGTGATCTTTGATCCCATAAAACGAGTCCGGTAAAGGTCTAGCGCGTATGTTTACATCGTGTACCATGCGACGGACAAGATCCACTCTATTGTCTGGAGGTTCAACGAGTATACCATCGACACGAGCGGCTTCGATGGGCGGACGTTGCAACATGGGAGCGTCAGCGATAAGATCTCGAGATCTTAGGTTGATATCAACCGGTTGGGGTTGTACCGTCGCAAAGAGTTTGTCTCCGAAATGGGGAACCATCGAGGGATGAAGGATGGTTTTAGAGTAGAGATCCGTCATAAGGATTTGAGCTTCGGGTTGAGCTAAAGCTGCTTCTTCTCTCTCATCTAGTTCTATATGTCTCTCCTCGAGCTGATTTTCCTCCGCTTGTTGTTGTAGACGCTCATCTAGGAACTCTTGTAAAGAGTAGGTTCGTCCACGTTCGATGTCCTCCTCGAGATTTTGTATTTCTCTATCGAACTGGGGTAAAGCTAATTCCTTCACCGCTTGGACTTGTTGTTGCAATTTACGTTTCTCCAAACAATCGTAAGTTCCCTTTCCGATTTTCTGCCGAATAGCGTCTAACGCGTTTCGTACGACGCTCTCTTCGACTTCCATAACGGGTTGGATCGAGGTGAAGCCGGGACGGTTGTATGGGTTAAATGGCGATATTAGATGACCGTGTCCCAATCCAGCTAGGTAGGGTTGGCGAATATCTAGTGAGCCTACTACCGGAGTGCCACCGATCAACTGTTCGGGTAACACTAGATCTTTGAACAGTGAGTACAGTTCGGGAGGATCCGTGATACTATTAGGATCAAGAGTCTGAGGTCTAACTGAGGAATGAGGAGGTCTGACCGAGTATTCCGGAACTCTGATCATTGGTTTATTCAAGGATCGTTTGAGCCGAGCGACCGTAGTTGATACGTCGAATAGGTTTCGCTCGAAACTCCCATAAGTATATCGTGTAAAACTGTGTTTAGCGCAACGTCTCCGCGGATGTTTATGTCTTTCCGTTTGCTGATTGGGTCTAGGGCATTCGTCGCAGTAATACCAAAGACGCACGTCCTGCAGGGGAAACGCGGGTGATCGTTCTCCAGTTTTACAATATTCCTCCATCTGTTCGAAGCTATCTGGGACGACAGGTAGTGGTCGATCGGCGGTAAGATACATCATAGTGAAATAGAGTCGTTTGAGTTCTATCATAGGATCATGATGTATACCTTGAGGATATCGAGTTTCTAGATTTTGTTGGCTGACAATATTGAGATATATCTCTCTCAGGAATTCCAGATAATCGTTGAAGTCGCTGCGTTTATCTGGCTCTTCAACGTCTTCCCTTTCGAGCCTGTTTCGAATAGAGTTCTCGTGTTCTATTCTCGGTTTATCGTTCCGACTCCGCTGGGTATGATATTTAAATAAAACCATTTCCCTTTCGGTGTCTACGTCGTCCATATCATGTAAATCGATAGGATGGCCAGTAGTTAAGAAGTCCATATACGTACCATTACGATGCGTATAGCGAGCGGTGAACTTTCGATAGTCCAATTCACGCGTAAGTTGCTCCTGGGACATTGGCGGTTCGATATAACGACCATCATCCTCCGTAGTAGTTGGACCAGCGTCGCCGCGTATCAAGCTATCGACAAACGCTTGTAAAGGTAGAGTATATCGCTCCCTGATACCAAGATCATCTTCTATCAACTCAGTCATATCTGCTATGAGTTTATCAATATTATAATGAGTTTATATATTAGGCTAGCGGGCGTCGCTGCCTACCCCTCTTTTGCCCCCGGACAGTGCAAGATCCTCAGCGCCGATGTACCGTCGTCGCTGTGCTTTCGCCAACGATGTAGCTACACAACGACAACGATAACCGGCACAAGTCACTCCACTGTCCGTCCCAAAGGCTTAGATGTACTTCAGGTTCTTTCTGGAGAGTTAGGGCTACTTTCACAATTGCGACTAGCTACTGTAAACACACTTTAGCAGTAACATTCACCTACGAACGCACAAATTCGACACAACTGCCACAAACTGTACACATTCGGGCCAGTTGTCCGTTAGTCAGTACCTTCCAGAATGTCACTTTATTTATTATGTATCCTTGGATACTAGCAGTGCGCTATTTATTCCCTATGCTATTCAATGGGGCAAGCTTTCTATTGTTCTTTTAACTCACTTCTAATTCTAGCGTGGTTGTTGCCATGGTGACATTATGGAAAGCTAGCGGTAGAATTAGGGTAATTCTCATGCATACAGATCTGGGATGCTATTTAATAGTAATTCTTTAATTGTCAATATCCTCTCTATACATGTTTTTATGAATTTTATCCTCTATTGACTATATATTGGAGATTCTCGCACACAAATACTCTTAATAGAGTGAATCTCCGCTCCCATGATCTATTAATTAATGGAATTTTGGGAATGTTATAAATTGTATAAAATGACAATTTATTAAATTCATTGAAATATATGAATTTAAATTTATTCCCGTAAATTTTATTATTTAATGTTAAATAGACACAATTTTATTCCAGAACGTGTCTGGGGACTGGGATCCTTGATTCTAGGAATTTTGTCTTTTTAAGAGTATCGGTAAGTGCTACGATATCTTAATCGACTAGAATTTTAAAGGATCCAAAATTCGACAGATTTTGTAAATATTAATAATTAATATTTAGGATGGGCACCAGTTTATTCCAGAACTTGTCTGGGGACGTTAACCACTGATTCTAGAATTTTTGTCTTTCAAGTATATCGGTGGGTGCCGCGATATCTTAATCGACTAGAATTACAGATGGTCAAAGGGTTTAACAGATTTATTTGCGTTGTATGCTACTGTTAAAGGGACATCACGCTACTATATGTATTATTTAATATACGGTATGAGAGCAATATCGCACGAAGCAATGTCAGTGAGAAGAGGCAAGTCGTTTCCAAGGTCTACCCAGAGCTTGGTTTAGCCGAGACACGAGGATCTGAATTTTGCATTCCTAATACTCTGCTTACCAATAATACTTAAATATAGTAGGAGCTTTATTGTACTTTAATAAGTACGGACATTTCATCTTACTGTAGTTACGTATTTGTAATGTAATACGGACAGTAAGGAAGGAGAAAAATAATTATTTCTCGCCGTCGCACTAAATATATAATATATAAGTAATTAAGTAATAAACGCTAATATATATTGCACTAATCTACTAAATAATCGCTAAAATAACATTCTACTAAATAAAATTAAAGAAAACGATTATAATAAAATTACATAATAATACATACATAAATATAAAAGAATAAAAACAAATATAAAATATAGTCATACACCCACTCCAGCCGTTGTTAAGTGGGGGAGTCCCTAGATGTTTGTTGGATTAGGGAGGTGGTCGTGGGAAGAGTATCTTGCCTTCCATAGTTTCCGGAGAGTTCTCTGCCTCTTTCCAGTAAACATAAGCGACCAACTGGGCGATTGAGCTGCTGTGTCTCGAAGACAATTCCCGGTTTCTTGAAGTTACGTCGCATGACGACGAGTTCTACCGATCGCACCAAACCGTCATCCGAGATGTGAGTCTCGATGATACGACCTGTCTGCCACCGCTTACGTGGAAGATCTACATCCACGATAAGAACCATGTCTCCAGCGCTGACGTTTTCTTGCTGCGCAAACCACTTAGTTCGAAGTTGTAGCGTGGGCAGATAATGTTTTTCGAAATGGTCAGCGAAACGACGGGATAACAACTGCATGAGTTGCCAAGTTTGCCGGCAGTATTCGTCTCCGTCTGTGATTTCCGATTGTGGGAGCATGGCTACAGGTTTCTTCAGTAGGAAGTGTGCGGGTGTTAGGGCTTCCAGGGAATCAGGACTCGATGAGACTGGCATAAGCGGTCTCTCGTTGAGATAGGCGGCAATTTCCTCCATTAACGTCCGCAAAAGTTCGTCGGTGAGATACGCGCGGCAAGGCACTATAAAGTGAAATGCTGTCTTCACACTTCTTATTAATCTCTCCCAACTTCCTCCCCACCAAGGGGCGTCGGCGGCGTTGAAGGTCCAGCTAGACGCTGTTACTCGTAGCTGATCGTCCACCTGTCTTTGGTTCCAATCTTTGACGTAAGCTTTGATTTCATTGTTGGCACCAATGAAGTTTGTTCCCTTATCAGATCTCATCGTGTTACTAGTGCCAAAGCGAGCGATCTGTCGTCGTAAGCTTAATAGAAAGCTGTTGGTAGATAAATCGTTCACCATGTCGAGATGGATAGCTCTACAAGTCATACAAACAAAGATGACACACCATCTCTTGACTATAGTCCTAGCACGATATACTTCAATAGGGCCAAATAAATCCACACCGGTATTAGTAAAGGGTGGTTCATAGAAGCTTACTCGTTCCCTAGGTAATTCTGCCTCTCGCTGTGTTAAAGGCCTACTGAATGCTTTCCTACAGGGTATGCAGTTCCTAAGAACTTGGTTCAGAGCTCTACGGGGTTTATAAAAATAATAGCGAGTTCGAATTTCGCTAAGAACTCGTTCTCTACCAGCATGATAAAGTTTGCTGTGAACGTCTACAATCATCTTGACTTGTATTTCAAGATTTCTAATGAGTATGGGAAACTTAGTGTCAAAGGATAATGGAGCATTCGTTAATCTTCCTCCAACACGTATCAACCAATCTATCATTGTGCTAGAGAAACGATCCCTTAAGCGCATCTGTGGATTTCTCAACAACAGGAAATACTTATCGGAATCCTCATAGCATTGCAGGAGTCTCAGCATCTGCTTGTTGGTTTCTTCATGCTCCTGATAACTGATCTTCTCCTTCAGAAACCTGTCGGATACCTTATATTTGGGAAGATCTTTAACAACATGGACCTGCACCGATGTTAGTGGAGCGGTATCACTTTTGGTCTTCATCCCGGAGTAGTGATGGTGAAAACATCTTTTTAAATATGTAACGGCCTTACAGAGCCGATTCCAGGAACTGTAGTGATGTATCGCTCTCTGCAGGAGAGGTGAGAGTCCTTGCGAGACGTCTGGTATTTCAGATTTCCAATCCTTCTCACGGATTTCCACAACAAACTTATTTGTGGCTGTGGGTTTCTGATCCAAAGCGTCATCTCCGGAAGTATGTAGTACAGACAGATCTACCATAGGTTTAAATAACTTCGATTTACTCGCCCGAGTTTTAGGTTTGACTTTCTCCGCTCCCTTGGCCTGTCTAATCTCTGTGGTAGTAAGATGAGGAGGCCATTCTTCTTCTTCTTTGTAGAGGAAGTCGGGTCCACCTAACCAGTCTGGAGTATCTACCAGTTCTTGTGGAGTTGCTCCCCTGGAGGCGATGTCTGCTGGATTAATCGTTCCGGGGCAATGTCTCCATTGATCCATCGTTGTGCGACTGAGTATAATGGCTACTCTGTTGGTAACGAAGATGCTGAACTGACAGACTTCATTAGTTATATACTCCAACACGAGTAAAGCGTCGGTCCAATAGACAGTTTTCTCCAGTGGATAGTCGATCTGTTCTGTTACATTCCGGCCGATGGCTGTAGCGTATAGAGCCGCTTTTAACTCCGCTCGAGGAACTTTCAACTTATTGTTTATCAATGCCTTAGAGGTAACCAAGGCGACTTTGATTCCATCCGGAGTTTCCACCCTTAGGTAGGCTACTATACCTATTCCCATATCGCTGGCGTCTCCAAACACATGGAGTTGATAGGAATACGTAGGGAGAACATGACCAAAATATGAACGGGAAATTATAAAGTTCTCGATGGCTGGTAGAGAATCTTCCCATTTCATCCACTTCTTTAATAATTCTCCCTTAAGTGGATCGTCCCATGAGTGGTTTTCAAGCCACATTTGTTGTACTAAACTCCGAGCAATCAATATAACTGGGCTAATAAATCCCAATGGATCGAAATAAGTGCTCAGGATACTTAAACAAATCCGTTTAGTACGAACTGGATTATCTCGCTGTTTTAGCTGGAAGAACAGGATATCTCTCTCTGTGTCCCATTCAAACCAAGTGTCTTGGTTTCTGGAAGATCATCTTTGATTAGATCCAGGTCTTTCGCTCCTCTATCTTCTACTGGGATCGACTCCAGAAACTCACGGGAGTTGCTGGTGAATTTAGTTAATCGAAATCCACCTCTTTTTAAGCACTCTACCGTTCCTTTAGCGACATCAATGGCTTCTTCGACTGATGGAAGGGACTTTAGATTATCGTCCATGTATATATCCCGTTTGATGTTGTCAATCACCTCTTTAGAGAAGGCTTCTCGGTTGTCATCCGCAGTGGTACGCACCACTGAACAGGCGTTTGAAGGGCTTGAGATTATCCCAAAAGCCTGGATGGTCATCCAGTACTCCACCGGTTTCTGGTTGAGGTCTCCTTCAGGCCACCACAGAAATCGTAGGCTATCTCGATCCCTATCCAGCGCCTTGACTTGTAAGAACATGCCTTCTATATCTGAGGCGAAAGCGATCGAATATTGTCTTAATCTTAAGAGTATTCCCAACAAGGATTGGAGTAAGTTGGGTCCGGGTAACAATTCAGAATTAAGGGATTGGCCCATATAGAGGGCGGAGCTGTCAAACACCACTCGTACCTCATGGGGTTTACCGGGTTTGGGAATGAACGTAATGGTGAGTTAAATAATACGTTCTCTCAGTTATAGGTGTTTCTTCCGGTACTAGCTCCGCATATCCCTTGCTAATAAATTTCTTCAACTGCGTTTGATACATTTCTTTAGCCGAAGAATTTGCCGTAAGGCGTCGATGTAGTTGAGCAATTCTTTTCTCCGCCAAGGGTCTGTTGTTTACGAACTTTGGTTTTCGCTTTCGGAAAGGTAGACCGATCTCATATCTACCTTGATCTTTAAGAAAACGTGTAGTTGTCTCTTTGATCTGCTTGGCTCTTTCTTCCTCTACCGATAGGGCCTTATCATAGGAATTGGGCTCTACAGCCTCTTGGGTAAAGAATCGTACGGCGTGTTCATCCCGAGTCTTGGCATTATAACGTTCAATAACGTCATTAAGCTCGTCGTTATAGTCGTCTCGTTCTGTTGGAAGAAGGAGCTGACATAAGTTCACTTGGTTTTGCCAAGTCTCGTTTTCCTTAAGGAGATCAATGGTATTCTCCTCGTCAAAAAGTTGGTGGACATCGTCATTATCTGAGGAGTATGGTGTTCCCTCAGTTGGATCGTCTAACTCACTGCCCTTGACTTCCCATTCTCTTACTTGATATACCTGGTCTTTCGGTAATCTTTCCATGAGAGTTCTACGGGAAGGGCCCGTAAAGTACCAACCCACTCTAGTTCTTCCCGCATAAGCTTGTAGTGGTTGCGGTTGAGCAGGCCGTTTCTCCAATGTCTCGAGTGCTTCATGCGCGTTTTGACTGATGAGTATTTGCACTCCAGGGTAATCGGTGTTGAATCTAGGTATGTCAAGCTGCTGGGTGAAATCGTCCTCATCCCAATTATAAGGTTCCACTTGGGTGGTAGCGAAGTTCTTTATCGCCGCCATTTTTACTGACCTTATACTATGTTCTCCTAGTTCATCCTGGGGGGTGGACAACGCACCTACATAATAATCCGCTATTACTGTAGATTTCCAAACCTGCATAATTCCTGACATGTTTAGCTTAGTTCGGAACTTGGGTTGTCCAGCAAAGATGTCTTCGGCTAGTTCTTTGTCGATGAATGTTCCTGTACTACTGGAGTCAAGGAGGGCGTTCACTACATAACTCCTTTTAGGTCCATGGACCCTTAACTGTACTACAGGAAATTCTTGGATTCCTACATTGGAAGGTGGCGCTTTCCAAGATGGTTGTCGATCAGAAGTAGTTAGGGTGAGGTCGCTGTCTGTGTCTTTTTCATACGTAAGTGCTCGATACACTGCAGTATTTATCATGTAACAGGAATCATCTTCGTCGGAGAATTCATCTGTATAGAATCCTTCCATCTCAGAACTTTGGTCAGTCTCGTTCACATCGCTGAATTGGACATGTACTTCGGAATCACTTACCTGACTCTGGCTGTTTCGCTCAAATTCAGTGTGCAACAAGATATGATGTTTCGCACCACACTTTGCACACCTTGTGTCGGAGTAACAGGTTCGCCATTGGTGTCCTTGTCTGAGGCAATTATAACACAACCGCTTATCCCACATGACTTCCCGTCTCTCCTTTAATGATTTCTTCAGGAATTCATCACACATATTCAAATGGTGGGTCCCGTCACATAGCGCACATTTCGGTTTGATGTTACTTACCTTATTTTGAATAACATTGTGCGCACTCGTTCTTTCTTCGGGCTTTCTCACCTGAATTCTCTTAGGAGATGTAGGAGGAGTTTTTCTTACCTGTTCTCTCCTGTCATTGGTTCGAGACTTGAATTTACTTACCTGTTCTTTAGGCATTTTATTGACATAATAAGATCTTTCAGTGTCTTTCCCGCTATCCTCTCCTTGAGAAGTCTGGCTTTCGCCGTCGTCTGTATAACACACTGGTGTTACCTTTCTCCTAGAAACGGGTTTCTCACTTACCTTGTTTTCCGGTGTCTTCTCTCTGGACTGTTTTAGGAGCTGTAATTTCACTTCTCCATCTAAGAATGACATGAGATCAGCCATGGTAGGGTCTCGTCGTTGTTGTTCCATCATATATAACACTTTCTTATCCCAGCATGTACCTACTCCACCCTTCGGTAAAGTAGAAGCCACAGCTCCAATAACCATAGAACTCTGATATTCATGAGACTTACCTAACCAATCGAATTGTCTACAGATCTCTTGAATCTCATCGGAAAACTCTATTATCCCGCTGCTAATGAACTTTCGGGGCGCTACTAATTTTGCATACAAATATTTAGCTATGTTATTCCTATTACCATACCTGATGTTTAGTGTATCCCAAACTTGTCTTAATCCGTCTGGATGTCCAATAAACTTTAACGCCGTTGACTTGGGAGATCCTTCCAAGCACTCAATGAGGAATCTAAGTTTCTCTCCATTAGATAGTACAGAGTTCTGTATGTTATCTTTATAATATTCATTAAAAGGTAACCATTTCATCTCATCTCCATTGAACTTGACTATCTCTCCCACCTTTACCGCTTGACGGGCTTCGGTTCTAGCCATTTGACGCGTAAAACTTTCTTGGGCCATCGTGTTATTTAATATCGAGTTATCGGTATATAAATTTCTCGGATTATGATCAGATCTATAGGGAATATCATTATCAACAGGTCTATAATTACCCTTAATAGGGTTCACTATAGGAGTTTCTACTTCGCTAGCAGTATAGATGCGTGTAGGCTCCACACCTTGCGCATGAAATACTTCAGACCTAACAGGTTGACACATTGTTACCGGGGTTGGTGGTATACCCTTTTGTGTATTTACTAATTTATCGCGTTCTAACGCGATACTTTGCTGCACTTCTTGCAACTCTAACCTACTCTCTCTAATTGTTCCTTTTAACTGCTGCACAGTTCCCTCCATCTCCTGGGCCTGCTGAGAGGAGCGAGAATGTTGTTTCCTCAGCTGTCCGAGCAGGAGACCCATCTCCCGTCGTCCCTCATCTACCCACTCAACCGCCGAAGCGGGAGGCACCAACTTTGTAGCGGGCGGACGAGGGACAACGGGCAACAAGTCATGAATATTTCGCTCGGAGTCCAGGACATGAACAATTTCAGGGGTGGTTCTGTGGGGCACAGGTAGCTTCGTGCTGTGCAGAGGGAATTTAGAGGTAGGTTCAGGGAGTACAGGTGTCTCTATCACCGAAGGGGTGGCTTCGAGAACAGGCCTAATTATTTCAGGCTCATCTACTATAGTAGGGAGTCTTTCTATGTTAATTATTTGGTCTGTGGGTTCTATACTACCTAAGTTTGTATTATTTAGTTGCCTTCTAACAGCTGGGGGCAAATCAGGCAATTTCTGACGGTGGGACATTCTTCTACGTCTGCTTAGACGAGATCTATTTCCTCCGCCTTCAGGATCGGTGGTATCGCCTTCCTCAGATGATGTATATCCCTGTCTTTTGGGAGTTGATCGACCCATCATCTGCATTTGACTAGCTGTTAACTGTTTATTTATGCAGTCTTGATTCTCCTGAATGTTTTCCAATTCTAGTTGGGTGGTTTCTTCAGAGGCTCTCCGTTCTGCTTCTGCCACTGCCTCTGCCGCTGCCACTGCCGCCTTTCTTTCCGCTTCGGCCACTGCCGCCTTTCTTTCCACTTCTACCGCCTTTCTTTCCACTTCTACCGCCTTTCTTTCCGCTTCTACTTCTGCCGCTGCCGCTGCCGCGTTTCTTTCTGCTTCTGCCGCTGCCACTGCCACTGCTGCTGCCACTGCCGCTGTCTTTCTGTCTGCTATACGTTTTTTCTTTACTTGTTCTTCTTGGACCCTAGTGATGCGGATGCTTTCATTGAATTTAGCTTGGTTCGCAGCTAACCTATCCACATCGATTGCGTCCAACACAAGCTTGGCTCCTTCACTATTAGGGCTAAGTCCATCTAGTCTTCTCCTCAACTCTTCATCTCCTACAAAACGTTGATAGTCTGACAGATAGATGTCAATGGCATCCCTCTTATGCGGTTTCTCTGCTGTCGCTTCACTTTCCACTTGGGAAAATGTAGCGTCTGTTGATTCTCCATGGGTTGAGCGCTCATCCAGCTGAGCTTTCCACTGAGCCGTTCCTTGAACCTGGAGACTCACCCGTTGAAACCAAGTCTTTACGGCAACTTGCAACGACGTGTCTTGTCTTCTTTTAGAAGCCTCCTCAAAGGCCGATAAGATTAGCCTGATTCGTAGAATTCTTTCTCTAACTTGATAAAGCAGCTGTCCCTGCTCTTGAGGTCCTTGGGGTTGTTGAAACAGTTGTTCTTTTAATCGCTCCATAGAGCTGAAGAATCCCTGTACGTATCCTGCTGCTGACCTCTTCCACACAGCTGGATCGATGGTTTCTTTTGTTACTCCCATCCTGTGTATGTCTTCCCAGGCAGCTTCCGATAAGTCAAACGGGAGTCCGGGTCGGGGGAAGTTCCATTGCGACTCGACAATAGACTTCAGTTCTTCCCTTGTGTATCCCGCATAACTATCCTTGGTCGATCGCTTACTTCTCACCCAATCAATCTGGTGTTCTTCCACCGCAATCAATACCCTAGTGAGTACGGCTGCAGGGAGGATGAGAAGGGGATCCGAATAAACCGCATCCGTCATCTTTGCTCCGCGCTCGGGTGTCAGCTCTACAGTATCCTCACTACTGGAGCTGTCGGGCCGCTCAGAAATACGTTCTCGGCTCGAATGTTGCTGCCGTTCCGCTGCTTCGTGGTCCCGCTTAACCTGAGCTCGAGTGCCTATAATAGACCTACGGTGTTGGACTAGCTTAGGGTCTGATATTACTACTGGAGGGATGATCTTTCTTACAGTAGGAGGTGAGTTGAACTTCGGTCTCACACGTTCCACCATCCTGTCAGGGTCACAGATGGTTGTATCTAAGAGACTGTCTGACAGGTTTTGCTTTGTGTCAGACATGTTTGTTTGTACAGTTGAATGCCTACTGCTATATTACAGTTAAAGCAAGTCTAGTAATTCAGTATCACTGTTAGCCTAGTAATTAATTACTGATACTGCTACTCAGTGTAGCGTGATATATATATAATATATTAGAATACCGGTATGCTTATAGTATATATATAAGTATTATTACAGACTAGATTGGTCACAGAATACCGGTATGTAATTTCAGCACAAATATATATAAATATATAATAGGCCTATCGTGAATACCGGTATACAGCTTACACCTATAGTATATATATAAGTATAATTACAGACTAGATTTGTCACAGAATACCGGTATATAATTTAGCCTAAATTTATAGAAATAAATATAATAAGCCTATCGCGAATACCGGTATGTCAATTATTTTAAATAATTGAATTTCTGAAATTTTAGGGGTTACTTGGTTACTTTACTTACTTTATTACCGTTATTTGAGCAGCAGTCCAACTGATATTGAGACCTAATTGTTGTATGGCAGGCCTACCTATTTTATAAATCGGTTTGAGTTGATTTATAATATATATACCCGTTAAAATGGGTTTTGTCAATATTTGAAATAAATGTTATTAGTTCTGGGGGAGTCACTACACAGAAGCTGTGCGCTCTCAGTGAAGTGCTACTTGTGGGACACTAAAACAAATAATTCTAATTTACCTAAGTTACTTAATACTACAAATTACGTACAATTCGGGGTGAGATTACAATCTCTAAATAAACACAAAAATTACAAATACGAATTTTTAGGGTAATTTTACAAGAAGTCTACAAACCAGTCTAACAAAGGGTTAGAATATCTGGTTATTACAAAGGACAGGGTATTACGGTATTTGAAAATAATAAGTAGTAGTAAATATACTGCGTTGTCTAGATAAGAAAATACCACCATCTGACGACTTATAGCCGTAGCGCTATAAGTACTACGTTATGTACCCGGAGTGTTCCTAACTAGAAGTTAATTACCGCGGTCTACCAGAACCAACGTGCCTATTAACCACTTTACAACACAAATATACTGCCCACACACTAATTACCTTCGGAAAGCACTGTACACTAAACCCTAAATTAGGTACAAGTACTTATACAACAAATAATCAGTAGTTAAAAATACTTGAACAGCTAAAAGAACCACGGTATCTGCTGGAGTGACCAGGGCACAAAATCACCAGTCTTTACCTACGCCAAGCAGCCCTGATGTAGTACCGGGGTTAGTTTAACTATAACGGTATATATAACAAGCACAATTGCTGTGGGGAATAAACTTGGGGATATGAAGGTTGCGAATAATCGCATAAACTCTGAATAATAAATATTACGCTACGCGTACAGACTACTCAAACAAAATGCAGACCAAATACTGACAGACTACTATCAAGCCTAAACAAACTACGGTATATGCAGACTCCGAAATGGTTAGTTAGTATGCGTTCTAACCGAGTAGTACGACTTATTCTTTCGAGGGGGTTTACCTCACAGCACTGGAAGCCCCTACGTTCCCAACTGGCACTTTATCGGACATACACTCCACACACACCGCAATCTCTTCAGAACTAACAACAGCCAGACAAAATCCAGCCTACAAATTATCTAAGTAATAAATATTACGCTACCCGTACAGACTACACAAACAAAATACAGACCAAACGCTGGCAGACGACTATCAAGCCCAAATAAACTACAGTATATGCAGACTCCGAAATGGTTAGTTAGTATGCGTTCAAACCGAGTAGTACGACTTATTCTTTCGAGGGGGTTCACCTCACAGCACTGGCAGCCCCTACTTTCCTAACTAGTACTTTTTCGGACATACGCTCTACACACACTACAGTCCCTTCAGACTTAACAACAGTCAGACAACAGTCCAGCCTACAAATTGTCTGTACAATCTGAGCAGGCTTACACGCCTTCTGCTCAATACTGGCCTACAAATAAATAAAACTGACAGAAATAAGTAAGCTCCAAAAGAAACAAGGGGTGTACAGTCCCTAATCTCTTAAACAGCCTACCGGTATACAATTTCACAATCGAATAATACTGCTGTACCTGTACTGCTGTAGGTACCGGTCCGGGTGGTTAGGTAGTCAGGCCTACTAGGTACCGGTTGTCCGGTACTTCAGCATTATTGCCTACTGCAATACAGAAGCTATATCTGTTATTGTTCGCGCTTTCAGACCTTTAGCAGTTTAACCTGCCAAATTGGGATGTCTTTTAGATAATAGATCGTCTTTAGCCTATGACAAGTATTTGATACACTACATTAGCCGAAGCCAGTCTATGCGCGATCATTCACCCGCTGGATATACCCGGGAGACTGGATTCGGAAGCCTAACCGTATTGCAGGGTAGGCCTACTGTATTATTCGACTGATCGTAATATATAATCTCTGACAAATATTATTCACTTTCTGGAAATATTAACAGTTCCTTTAGGACGTGGCGCTCTAAATATGTAAACAGAGTTATGACTTAAACTAAACACAACGGGATGGCTATAGATTCACATATATGGCGCATTCTTTAGGAGATGCTTTGTTATCAGTCACAATCATACACAATACTGCACAATGCTGCACACTGATCTGCCGACCTTCACTAATTTTAGTCACATATAAAGAAAACAACAGACGGTACATGTAGTGCTTATGAAATAGCATTTGATTCACTTCAAACCACTTTAATGTAAGTCGCAATCGTTATATGTAACCGGTCTCTCTAACCTTCAGTATATCAAGAAGATTGGGGTGTCTGATTATTTATCAGTATTCCAAATATAATATTCCATCAACAGATATAATGAATAACCGACAGTAAATAGCAGTAAAATGTTAAGTTAAGTTTGATTGATATGTGATATGAATTGGTTTGTTTGTGAGGTAACAGATATACGTTCTATAATTAAGCCTACTAATGTTGGGCTAAAGACTGAAAACACCGAGATTCCAAAGCCGGTCTTTCTGGGCTCAGGACAAAATGTAAAACATTGACTCATAATGCATTGCGTGATTTCTCGGAGGTTTCTGTACAAAAAGCCGGAGAATCGCTCTGATTGGTTGACCGAACAAAGAAACACCAGAGAACAAGGGAAAATCTACACGTGTACAGCTCAGCTGTTAGCTGTCGTCATAGTAACTACACTGTTTCAAGAGGATCTGGCGTATTGCGTCATAGAATTGCTAATTATGTCCGCTAAAGTACACATACAGAAGAAATGGCTTTTATGTACTCTAAAACACCAGTACAGTAAGGACACGGCCTTTTATGCCTGTTAAACCAACTACAGAGTACTTTACGGGGAAAATAACCGGCTAATTCCGCAAAAGCTTTTACAACTAAGAATATATTATTTAATGAATTAAGAAAAATAATTAATTAATTAATCTTAATTCATTAAATAATATATTCTTAGTAACGGTCCTACTGTTATCTGTTAATTACTCTAACTTTCATGCAATGATTATAAATATAATCCTACATGCCCATAACTAAAGAAATAAATTTACTCAAGAAATTCCAGAAACATGTTGCATTTCTATAACTGCTTGTAAGCCAACATATTATTATAATGTTAACTTTACTTCACCTTAGAAGTAAGTTTCGAACGCCCATAGCTATTTATTATATTATATTATATTATATATTTTTAAAAACTGCCACCTCGAAAATGCTCCAGTTGCACCGCAGTTATTCTTTAACCTAATTGATTTGGTACCAATGGAAAGCTGGCCATGCAAGGATTCCAAATAATAAT
This sequence comes from Nemertoderma westbladi, assembly GCA_032718475.1. Taxonomy (NCBI): domain Eukaryota; kingdom Metazoa; phylum Xenacoelomorpha; order Nemertodermatida; family Nemertodermatidae; genus Nemertoderma; species Nemertoderma westbladi. The sequence continues at coordinate 61,361 of JAUCBJ010007912.1, forward strand.
GTAAAAACATTTGAATTTGGTTGGGTGCAGAGAGATGTACTTATTCGAATTTGTAATGCCAAATTTGTGGGAAGATCTGGGGTTACCTCAATGTGTGACTATTCCACAATAGTTTATTTTATCGGGGTAGTTCGTACTTTAGATAGTATATGTTGGAATTGACTGAGCATACCAATAGTTCTTACTCGCGAAGTTAGTTCTTTGTCTTAATAGGCGTACGGCCCCTGGATATAGTGAATATGGAATGAAAATAATCCCGTTAACGAATAAATACGCCTTTAATTTTTACAGGTATTGAAAATCACCCACCTAAATTATGTTGTATATTACATCCAATCAAGAACCTTTAATATAATTTAACCAATGGACAACAGATTCTAGAATTTAATCTTCATATTATATAAATAACAAAAACGTCGATTAGTGAATATGGAATGAAAATAATCCCGTTAACAGAATAAATACGCCTTTAATTTTTACAGGTATTGAAAATCACCCACCTAAATTATGTTGTATATTACATCCAATCAAGAACCTTTAATATAATTTAACCAATGGACAACAGATTCTAGAATTTAATCTTCATATTATATAAATAACAAAAACGTCGATAAAACTTGTCATACGCAAAACACTAATGATTTAAGTTGCAACAAAGTTTTATTAGGATAAATAAATAATAGAAACAGTACTGGTGATTAGGTTCCATTGCTGTGATGGCTTACAATGAGAGTGAAAATGGCGTGTTTGGTGAGGATGAGTTACTGAGTTGGGCCTTAGAGGAAGATAGAAAGAAGGATATTGTGAGTAGATCAACCAGCAGGAAAGATATGGAGAAACGGAGACGAAAGAAACGGAAGGGAAGTAAGAAGGGAAAGAAGAAGGGAAAGAAGAGCAGGTCTAGGAGTCGCCGAGGTAAAGGAAGTCGGTCTAGAAGTCGTAGAGGAAAGGGGAAGAAAGGAAAGAAGATGAAGGGAAGATCGAAAAGTCGGGGGAAGAAAGGAGTAGGGAAGTCTCGATCAAGGGGCCTTGGAAGAAGAGCCGAGGGCAAAAGTCTTGCCAGTCAGGGAAAACTTGATCCTTGCAGCAAGTTTATGAAGAAGTTGGTAAAGGAGGATATGAAACTGAACTAATTAATCCTGTAAACTGATATTTTCCTGCCTCGCGGTCAACTATTTTATCGATAAAGCGTTACTAAGAAAATATTATTTAATGAATTAAGATTTTAATCTTAATTCATTAATTAATATATTCTTAGTAACGGTGCTACTGTTATCTGTTAATTACTCTATCTTTCATGCAATGATTATAAATATAATCCTACATGCCCATAACTAAAGAAATAAATTTACTCAAGAAATTCCAGAAACATTTTGCATTTCTATAACTGCTTGTAAGCCAACATATTATTATAATGTTAACTTTACTTCACTGTAGAAGTAAGTTTCGAACGCCCATAGCTATTTATTATATTATATTTTATATTTTTAAAAACTGCCATCTCGAAAATGCTCCAGTTGCACCGCAGTTATTCTTTAACCTAATTGATTTGGTACCAATGGAAAGCTGGCCATGCAAGGATTCCAAATAATAATGTAAAAACATTTGAATTTGGTTGGGTGCAGAGAGATGTACTTATTCGAATTTGTAATGCCAAATTTGTGAGAAGATCTGGGGATACCTCAATGTGTGACTATTCCACAATAGTTTATTTTATCGGGGTAGTTCGTACTTTAGATAGTATATGTTGGAATTGACTGAGCATACCAATAGTTCTTACTCGCGAAGTTAGTTCTTTGTCTTGATAGGCATACGGCCCCTGGATATAGTGAATATGGAATGAAAATAATCCCGTTAACAGAATAAATACGCCTTTAATTTTTACAGGTATTGAAAATCACCCACCTAAATTATGTTGTATATTACATCCAATCAAGAACCTTTAATATAATTTAACCAATGGACAACAGATTCTAGAATTTAATCTTCATATTATATAAATAACAAAAACGTCGATAAAACTTGTCATACGCAAAACACTAATGATTTAAGTTGCAACAAAGTTTTATTAGGATAAATAAATAATAGAAACAGTACTGGTGATTAGGTTCCATTGCTGTGATGGCTCACAATGAGAGTGAAAATGGCGGGTTGGGTGAGGATGAGTTACTGAGTTGGGCCTTAGAGGAAGATAGAAAGAAGGATATTGTGAGTAGATCAACCAGCAGGAAAGATATGGAGAAACGGAGACGAAAGAAACGGAAGGGAAGTAAGAAGGGAAAGAAGAAGGGAAAGAAGAGCAGGTCTAGGAGTCGCCGAGGTAAAGGAAGTCGGTCTAGAAGTCGTAGAGGAAAGGGGAAGAAAGGAAAGAAGATGAAGGGAAGTTCGAAAAGTCGGGGGAAGAAAGGAGTAGGGAAGTCTCGATCAAGGGGCCTTGGAAGAAGAGCCGAGGGGAAAAGTCTTGCCAGTCAGGGAAAACTTGATCCTTGCAGCAAGTTTATGAAGAAGTTGGTAAAGGAGGATATGAAACTGAACTAATTAATCCTGTAAACTGATATTTTCCTGCATCGCGGTCAACTATTTTATCGATAAAGCGTTACTAAGAATATATTATTTAATGAATTAAGATTTTAATCTTAATTCATTAATTAATATATTCTTAGTAACGGTGCTACTGTTATCTGTTAATTAATCTATCTTTCATGCAATGATTATAAATATAATCCTACATGCCCATAACTAAAGAAATAAATTTACTCAAGAAATTCCAGAAACATGTTGCATTTCTATAACTGCTTGTAAGCCAACATATTATTATAATGTTAACTTTACTTCACCGTAGAAGTAAGTTTCGAACGCCCATAGCTATTTATTATATTATATTATATTTTATATTTCTAAAAACTGCCATCTCGAAAATGCTCCAGTTGCACCGCAGTTATTCTTTAACCTAATTGATTTGGTACCAATGGAAAGCTGGCCATGCAAGGATTCCAAATAATAATGTAAAAACATTTGAATTTGGTTGGGTGCAGAGAGATGTACTTATTCGAATTTGTAATGCCAAATTTGTGGGAAGATCTGGGGTTACCTCAATGTGTGACTATTCCACAATAGTTTATTTTATCGGGGTAGTTCGTACTTTAGATAGTATATGTTGGAATTGACTGAGCATACCAATAGTTCTTACTCGCGAAGTTAGTTCTTTGTCTTGATAGGCGTACGGCCCGTGGATATAGTGAATATGGAATGAAAATAATCCCGTTAACAGAATAAATACGCCTTTAATTTTTACAGGTATTGAAAATCACCCACCTAAATTATGTTGTATATTACATCCAATCAAAAACCTTTAATATAATTTAACCAATGGACAACAGATTCTAGAATTTAATCTTCATATTATATAAATAACAAAAACGTCGATAAAACTTGTCATACGCAAAACACTTATGATTTAAGTTGCAACAAAATTTTATTAGGATAAATAAATAATAGAAACAGTACTGGTGATTAGGTTCCATTGCTGTGATGGCTTACAATGAGAGTGAAAATGGCGTGTTGGGTGAGGATGAGTTACTGAGTTGGGCCTTAGAGGAAGATAGAAAGAAGGATATTGTGAGTAGATCAACCAGCAGGAAAGATATGGAGAAACGGAGACGAAAGAAACGGAAGGGAAGTAAGAAGGGAAAGAAGAAGGGAAAGAAGAGCAGGTCTAGGAGTCGCCGAGGTAAAGGAAGTCGGTCTAGAAGTCGTAGAGGAAAGGGGAAGAAAGGAAAGAAGATGAAGGGAAGATCAAAAAGTCGGGGGAAGAAAGGAGTAGGGAAGTCTCGATCAAGGGGCCTTGGAAGAAGAGCCGAGGGCAAAAGTCTTGCCAGTCAGGGAAAACTTGATCCTTGCAGCAAGTTTATGAAGAAGTTGGTAAAGGAGGATATGAAACTGAACTAATTAATCCTGTAAACTGATATTTTCCTGCATCGCGGTCAACTATTTTATCGATAAAGCGTTACTAAGAATATATTATTTAATGAATTAAGATTTTAATCTTAATTCATTAATTAATATATTCTTAGTAACGGTGCTACTGTTATCTGTTAATTAATCTATCTTTCATGCAATGATTATAAATATAATCCTACATGCCCATAACTAAAGAAATAAATTTACTCAAGAAATTCCAGAAACATGTTGCATTTCTATAACTGCTTGTAAGCCAACATATTATTATAATGTTAACTTTACTTCACCGTAGAAGTAAGTTTCGAACGCCCATAGCTATTTATTATATTATATTATATTTTATATTTCTAAAAACTGCCATCTCGAAAATGCTCCAGTTGCACCGCAGTTATTCTTTAACCTAATTGATTTGGTACCAATGGAAAGCTGGCCATGCAAGGATTCCAAATAATAATGTAAAAACATTTGAATTTGGTTGGGTGCAGAGAGATGTACTTATTCGAATTTGTAATGCCAAATTTGTGGGAAGATCTGGGGTTACCTCAATGTGTGACTATTCCACAATAGTTTATTTTATCGGGGTAGTTCGTACTTTAGATAGTATATGTTGGAATTGACTGAGCATACCAATAGTTCTTACTCGCGAAGTTAGTTCTTTGTCTTGATAGGCGTACGGCCCGTGGATATAGTGAATATGGAATGAAAATAATCCCGTTAACAGAATAAATACGCCTTTAATTTTTACAGGTATTGAAAATCACCCACCTAAATTATGTTGTATATTACATCCAATCAAAAACCTTTAATATAATTTAACCAATGGACAACAGATTCTAGAATTTAATCTTCATATTATATAAATAACAAAAACGTCGATAAAACTTGTCATACGCAAAACACTTATGATTTAAGTTGCAACAAAATTTTATTAGGATAAATAAATAATAGAAACAGTACTGGTGATTAGGTTCCATTGCTGTGATGGCTTACAATGAGAGTGAAAATGGCGTGTTGGGTGAGGATGAGTTACTGAGTTGGGCCTTAGAGGAAGATAGAAAGAAGGATATTGTGAGTAGATCAACCAGCAGGAAAGATATGGAGAAACGGAGACGAAAGAAACGGAAGGGAAGTAAGAAGGGAAAGAAGAAGGGAAAGAAGAGCAGGTCTAGGAGTCGCCGAGGTAAAGGAAGTCGGTCTAGAAGTCGTAGAGGAAAGGGGAAGAAAGGAAAGAAGATGAAGGGAAGATCAAAAAGTCGGGGGAAGAAAGGAGTAGGGAAGTCTCGATCAAGGGGCCTTGGAAGAAGAGCCGAGGGCAAAAGTCTTGCCAGTCAGGGAAAACTTGATCCTTGCAGCAAGTTTATGAAGAAGTTGGTAAAGGAGGATATGAAACTGAACTAATTAATCCTGTAAACTGATATTTTCCTGCCTCGCGGTCAACTATTTTATCGATAAAGCGTTACTAAGAATATATTATTTAATGAATTAAGATTTTAATCTTAATTCATTAATTAATATATTCTTAGTAACGGTGCTACTGTTATCTGTCAATTAATCTATCTTTCATGCAATGAATATAAATATAATCCTACATGCCCATAACTAAAGAAATAAATTTACTCAAGAAATTCCAGAAACATGTTGCATTTCTATAACTGCTTGTAAGCCAACATATTATTATAATGTTAACTTTACTTCACCGTAGAAGTAAGTTTCGAACGCCCATAGCTATTTATAATATTATATTATATTATATATTTTTAAAAACTGCCATCTCGAAAATGCTCTAGTTGCACCGCAGTTATTCTTTAACCTAATTGATTTGGTACCAATGGAAAGCTGGCCATGCAAGGATTCCAAATAATAATGTAAAAACATTTGAATTTGGTTGGGTGCAGAGAGATGTACTTATTCGAATTTGTAATGCCAAATTTGTGGGAAGATCTGGGGTTACCTCAATGTGTGACTATTCCACAATAGTTTATTTTATCGGGGTAGTTCGTACTTTAGATAGTATATGTTGGAATTGACTGAGCATACCAATAGTTCTTACTCGCGAAGTTAGTTCTTTGTCTTGATAGGCATACGGCCCCTGGATATAGTGAATATGGAATGAAAATAATCCCGTTAACAGAATAAATACGCCTTTAATTTTTACAGGTATTGAAAATCACCCACCTAAATTATGTTGTATATTACATCCAATCAAGAACCTTTAATATAATTTAACCAATGGACAACAGATTCTAGAATTTAATCTTCATATTATATAAATAACAAAAACGTCTATAAAACTTGTCATACGCAAAACACTTATGATTTAAGTTGCAACAAAGTTTTATTAGGATAAATAAATAATAGAAACAGTACTGGTGATTAGGTTCCATTGCTGTGATGGCTTACAATGAGAGTGAAAATGGCGTGTTGGGTGAGGATGAGTTACTGAGTTGGGCCTTAGAGGAAGATAGAAAGAAGGATATTGTGAGTAGATCAACCAGCAGGAAAGATATGGAGAAACGGAGACGAAAGAAACGGAAGGGAAGTAAGAAGGGAAAGAAGAAGGGAAAGAAGAGCAGGTCTAGGAGTCGCCGAGGTAAAGGAAGTCGGTCTAGAAGTCGTAGAGGAAAGGGGAAGAAAGGAAAGAAGATGAAGGGAAGATCAAAAAGTCGGGGGAAGAAAGGAGTAGGGAAGTCTCGATCAAGGGGCCTTGGAAGAAGAGCCGAGGGCAAAAGTCTTGCCAGTCAGGGAAAACTTGATCCTTGCAGCAAGTTTATGAAGAAGTTGGTAAAGGAGGATATGAAACTGAACTAATTAATCCTGTAAACTGATATTTTCCTGCCTCGCGGTCAACTATTTTATCGATAAAGCGTTACTAAGAATATATTATTTAATGAATTAAGATTTTAATCTTAATTCATTAATTAATATATTCTTAGTAACGGTGCTACTGTTATCTGTCAATTACTCTATCTTTCATGCAATGAATATAAATATAATCCTACATGCCCATAACTAAAGAAATAAATTTACTCAAGAAATTCCAGAAACATGTTGCATTTCTATAACTGCTTGTAAGCCAACATATTATTATAATGTTAACTTTACTTCACCGTAGAAGTAAGTTTCGAACGCCCATAGCTATTTATAATATTATATTATATTATATATTTTTAAAAACTGCCATCTCGAAAATGCTCTAGTTGCACCGCAGTTATTCTTTAACCTAATTGATTTGGTACCAATGGAAAGCTGGCCATGCAAGGATTCCAAATAATAATGTAAAAACATTTGAATTTGGTTGGGTGCAGAGAGATGTACTTATTCGAATTTGTAATGCCAAATTTGTGGGAAGATCTGGGGTTACCTCAATGTGTGACTATTCCACAATAGTTTATTTTATCGGGGTAGTTCGTACTTTAGATAGTATATGTTGGAATTGACTGAGCATACCAATAGTTCTTACTCGCGAAGTTAGTTCTTTGTCTTGATAGGCGTACGGCCCCTGGATATAGTGAATATGGAATAAAAATAATCCCGTTAACAGAATAAATACGCCTTTAATTTTTACAGGTATTGAAAATCACCCACCTAAATTATGTTGTATATTACATCCAATCAAGAACCTTTAATATAATTTAACCAATGGACAACAGATTCTAGAATTTAATCTTCATATTATTTAAATAACAAAAACGTCTATAAAACTTTTCATACGCAAAACACTTATGATTTAAGTTGCAACAAAGTTTTATTAGGATAAATAAATAATAGAAACAGTACTGGTGATTAGGTTCCATTGCTGTGATGGCTTACAATGAGAGTGAAAATGGCGTGTTGGGTGAGGATGAGTTACTGAGTTGGGCCTTAGAGGAAGATAGAAAGAAGGATATTGTGAGTAGATCAACCAGCAGGAAAGATATGGAGAAACGGAGACGAAAGAAACGGAAGGGAAGTAAGAAGGGAAAGAAGAAGGGAAAGAAGAGCAGGTCTAGGAGTCGCCGAGGTAAAGGAAGTCGGTCTAGAAGTCGTAGAGGAAAGGGGAAGAAAGGAAAGAAGATGAAGGGAAGATCAAAAAGTCGGGAGAAGAAAGGAGTAGGGAAGTCTCGATCAAGGGGCCTTGGAAGAAGAGCCGAGGGCAAAAGTCTTGCCAGTCAGGGAAAACTTGATCCTTGCAGCAAGTTTATGAAGAAGTTGGTAAAGGAGGATATGAAACTGAACAAATTAATCCTGTAAACTGATATTTTCCTGCCTCGCGGTCAACTATTTTATCGATAAAGCGTTACTAAGAATATATTATTTAATGAATTAAGATTTTAATCTTAATTCATTAAATAATATATTCTTAGTAACGGTGCTACTGTTATCTGTCAATTACTCTATCTTTCATGCAATGATTATAAATATAATCCTACATGCCCATAACTAAAGAAATAACTTTACTCAAGAAATTCCTGAAACATTTTGCATTTCTATAACTGCTTGTAAGCCAACATATTATTATAATGTTACCTTTACTTCACCGTAGAAGTAAGTTTCGAACGCCCATAGCTATTTATAATATAATATTATATTATATATTTTTTTTATGTTTTATTATTAATTACTCTATCGTAGATAATGTAGTACCAGACGAACTGAAATTAGCTAAGGTTGTTCCTCTGTATAATAAGAAAGTGAAGTAGAACCATGTAATTACAGACCTGTTAGTATCTTAAGTATTGTATCTAAAATTCTAGAACGTTCTGTTTTTCTACAGCTGGAAGCACATCTTAGTAGTCTAAATCTGATCTATGAACTTCAGTCCGGTTTTCGTAAATCATATTCCACAAACACCTGCCTTATTAACTTAACTGATACAATTAGATGTAATAACGCAAAGGGTTTATATATTGGTATGGTAATGTTGGACCTACAAAAGGCTTTCGATAATGTAGATCACGAAATTCTGCTTGGTAAGTTAGGCCTGATGGGTGTAGGTTCTATAGACTGGTTCAAGTCCTACCTGTCAGACAGAGGTCAAACTGTAATCATTAGCAAATCGCAGTCTACTGTACAAGAGATTACCTGTGGTGTATCGCAAGGTAGTATATTAGGTCCTCTGCTTTTTGTATGCTATGTAAATGATATGATAAGTAGTATAGATCCCGATTTTAAACTCATTTTATATGCCGACGACAGTGCTCTTATTTTCTCTCATAAATATCCTATCCATATTTCCCAAAAGTTAAGTGCAGTTCTAGAATCCTGTAATGAGTGGTTGGTTGATAATAAGCTATCCATTCACTACGGTAAGACTGAAAGTATTTTGTTTGGTTCCAAAAGAAAGTTAAAGAAGGTAACTAAGTTTGAAGTCACTAGTAATGGACATAAGATTGAAAATAAAAAGGAAGTTAAATATTTAGGCGCCACATTGGATAACTGCTTATCAGGAGAAAGTACAGTGAAAAATATTTTCTCGAAAGTTAACAGTAGGCTTAGGTTTCTATACAGAAATAAAAATAGTTTAAACACCGACTCCCGCAAGTTACTTTGCTCTTCTTTAATACAGTGTCACATGAGTAGTAGGAGAAGCATAGCCCTCCACTCACTCCTCCCTAGCCTGGGCTACGGGCCACATCTCGGAGGCAATTAAAAAATGCCAAATTCCGGTGCTAAATCGAGGTGTTTAATGACCATCTGTCACCATCAATATTGATTCGCCTCGTTGCCTTCAGCCAATCGCTGCCTATCACCTACGCGTAGCCTAACCTCGCGATGCCCGCCTTACTCCTACAGCTGTTACCTCCCGCGCGTATTGGTTCGTGTCGTTGCATCAACCAACCATAGCATATTCATCTTCGCGTACCCAAACCTCTCATCGTGTGGCTAGCCCCACACTACCCTATTATATCGATTCGATCGCCAACTCTACCACGGCTGTCACCAATCCATTCAACCGAGCAACCTACCAATCCACCACGTTTCCGGCTACACGTATACGAACATTTCCATAGTTATTTCCTATTCACGCAACCAACCAACCAACCACTGTATACTGTATATACCGACAACGTGGCCACCAACTACATCAGATATTATATTGATTGCCAACTCCACCACGGCTGTCACCAATCCAACCAGTCCTGCAGTAGGATACGTGTTGAAATTCCGCCACGTTTCCAGCTACACGTATACAAACAACATTTGCATAGTAGTTACTCAACCTAACCAATCCCGCAGCATCTGTGTCATATTGAAAGGCTACCACCACTAACATTATATACTGCACGTTTTTATTATAATAATTATTGATTATTACACACACAACCCTATGATTCATATTCTTTCACGTATTTCCTATTCAGGCAACCAACCATTCATCCACGTTGCACTCCATCTCTTTTCTTATTCGTCGATGATTATGACACGTACCATCTCTTCTTCGTTGACTATGCCACATCACAAATTTATATATATAAGTGAATGTTTTTAATAAAATTCATCACTTCTAGTAATCTTCATGGTAATATATTGATACCATATC
>JAUCBJ010007913.1:0-22308 GCA_032718475.1 Nemertoderma westbladi
ATAGCTATGCTTTCTATAATTTAGCCTACTAATGTTCTTATAAAAAGGCAGAAAACATTTCGCTATCTCAACACGGTCTTAAAACACTGATAATAAAGTCCTAAAATCATAACAAAATCATAACAAAAAGTCCCGTGACTTTAGCTCTCTTATTTTCCAAGAATCCCGTTCAACACATGTAATCAGCAGTGAGACAGGATAATTTCAGTTCAGTAGCTCGGGATTGGTCGAAATCAGAACTACTCAACACAGGGCTATGGGTAACTGGGGCAACCTTCCCAAGCCGGCTGGCCAATCGAACAGCTCAGATCCCTCCTAAAGGATTCCAACGCCTTGGAGGGGGGAACTGGTTAGCAAAGAAAACAAATCAGTCATATCCCAGAAAAACCTTTACAGTAGGTTTCAGAGTATTTTAGCGTATGGGGGAAAAACTGGGTTGCGGGGCGAAGGGCCAGTTACATCCCACAGAAGCTTTTACAATAATACACCAAAACAATACTAAATGTACAGGCCAATACAACAATATCTCGTTTTTAACGGCGTTGAGTAATTTTGGACAATTTTGGAATAAAGTAAATTTATTTAATTTAATTTAATTTTTTTAATTTTATAAATTTGTATTTGTACGTAATTTGTATTTAAAGTAAATTTGTATTATTGATATCTTGTGCATTCGTTAGTTTAGAAAATAATAATAGATACCGGATGATTGACTTCAGAAGTGAATATCAGAACCAAATAAATGCGGGACAGGTTGTTTCGTTCACTTAGTATTCTAGGAAGTCGCCTTGACCGATTAATATTAAATGTTTGATCTATCCTTCATTTCCCGATGAAAATAATAAATAAAACACAACCGGAGAGACGAAGTCAATAAGCCATTGCAATAAATCCACCATGAATTACATTTACCAAGCCTTCCATTTCCTAATCTCAGAATTTACAGGGCATTTCAATTGTAATGCATCGAACAGCTATCCTTCTCCCATTATAAAACTCCTGCAGAGTGGTTTTCTTATCGACTGTATATTTGATCTCCGACCAATGGTCAGGCACCGAGGCCGATAAGTGACAAGCTGACCGTTGGTGTGCTGCTCCCGCCCTCACCTTTATGGGGTAGGGGGAGGGGGATAGCGGATATAGGCTAGTTATAGCAGCTCCACGTTACCTGTGTGTCATAATTCGTTTTGTAAATTATATTTCATTGTTAAGAATAACTAGCTAGGCATCGGTTCAGCGTAAAAATAAACGGGTATAGTCAAATGAGTCCACAGGCACTGCGACCTGGTTATTTCTTTCTGGTAATTCACATGGTACTTACTTTGGAAGGTCAAGTGGGACTGAGTGCTGAACAAGTTCACTTTATTTAATGTTCTGCCCGGTTATCTAAATCGAAAACAGGTGAAATAAATATAATTTCGTATATCTTTCGATAGACTACAGTATATGATTTCTTCTTAGTTTATAATTAGACATCGGTGCTACTGTCTTTTGGGCACACCCCCCTCACATTTTTTATACTAGGTAGTTTTTGTTACTTTTTTTTAATGTTCTAGAACATCTATTCATTTAATATAAAAATTTTGTTCTAGAACAAATATTTTTTGTTCTACTGTAGAACAAAAAAACACAAAACTAGCTAATTTGTTAATTATGTTAATTTTTATTGTATGTTATCTTTGTATTAGGCCTACATATTTAATAAAAATCACTAGCTACAATGAAAATTTGTACAGTATTTGTTAGTAATTGTTTTTAACACTAATAAAAAAAACACCACAAAATTTTTTTTTAATGTTCTAGAACAAAAAATATTTGTTATAGAACATTACTTTTTAAAAAAATGAATAGATGATTTTTAAAAAAAGTAAGAAAAACTAATTTTGATAACAACAAATAAAAACGAATTACAGTAATTAATTTTGTTTTCTCAACGAAATTCAGATATTGTTACATATTTTGAATCCTTTCAACGCAAGCTTACTAATGATATGAATCAATTACGACTAATGTGAAGAATGGCCACGATACGCACGACACGCAAAAGACACTTTTTTTTAAAACGCCTATAAAAAAATTTAAAGGCAAAATCGAAAATTCCGGCTTCATGGGGTCATCGACGGTGAGTGGAACTGGTTATGTTTCAAATTTTAAGCAATATTATAAAGATTTATAGAAAAATCTGGGGGGGGGGGGGTGGGGGGGGGAGGGGGGTTCCGTGTCATCAGAAAATAGCATTATATTAGGTTCATGGTGTATATAGTAATAGAACCGTTATTACTGTATGTACAATGTACTGTATATATAGCTACTCATGAGATAAATAACACATTCCAGAATAATTGTGTATTTATTAAATTTATAATAAATGGCATACCACGAAAGATAATTCTTGCAATTTTGAACGTGAAATTGGGGTGTGATTTCATAAGAAACATTTAATTTATTTAAAACGCTTTTAAACAAATTTAAGGCAGAATAGAAAGGTTTCATGTTGTCATCGACGGTGATTTCCCTGTCCGTCAGAAAATGACAACTATATTGCCGTTCGATGTGTATTAAGGTAACTGTTAAAAAAAATTTATACATACATTTTCGTTAAAACTCTGTGAAGCTAAAGAGCTGTTACAAAGAGTATCCTTGAGCACACCCACTCACATTGTAATATAAGTCATGAATCATAAAATAAATAATAAAAATTCTAGTAATACTTACAAAGAATTTAATCATGTTGTTACCCGTGCGTTAATCATGCGTTAACCGAGGTGGCTAACAACGTAGCCATAGAGCCAATGCTGCAGCGCTTGACAGGCGAGTCGTTGCGGCACCGGACCACGTCTACCGACCAACAGGCCAGGCTCGACGTTTCAGTCTGCGGTTTTTGGGGAAACCGGTACGAGAAAGTCTTCCTGGACTGCTGGATGTATCCGTGTTCAACCCCTTATCGGAAACGAACGCGGCGATGTCGTTGGAAGCAGCACACTCGCACCACGAGGCACGCAAACGCCTCAAGTACAAAGACCGGATTCGCGAGGTAGAACTGGCGACATTTGTGCCCCTCATTGTTTCTGCATTCGGTGGGATGGCTACAGCAATGCGCCAGTTTGTGAAACGGCTGGCATACAAGCTGTCGGACCACCGTGAAATCCGGTACTCCGACTGTGTTTCCTGGATCCGGAGACAAATTAGTTTTGCGCTTCTGCGGTCCAGTATGATGTGTCTTCGCGGGGCGCATCCAAGCGGCCAGTTCACCACGCTATATTGGACACCTCCATACAGCCATACGGCTGGCGAACGCGGACACGGACTGCGGGGTTGCTGGGTAGTTCAGTTACCACTGACAGACTGCTGCGACGGAAAGGATTAATAAATAATACTAAAAATAGTAAATTTCATTGATTTTGTGTTACTGTATTTTTGTATGTTTGAATTTCCCCCGTAAATGCTAAATGTATTGTGTATTGTAAATGTATAAATATGTATTGTATAAATGTATTGTATTTATATTATTATTGGCAAAATAAACGAAAGAGGGTTAAAAAAAACTGGCACTACTACAGTATGTGTACCCATGACCGGGATTTTTTTGTAGTAGCTAGTTTTTGCTACTTTCTTTTTTTTAATGTTCTATTTCATATTAGCTATAGTTTTGCAAAAAAAATGTTCTAGAACAAATCTTTTTTGTTCTAGAACATTTAAAAAAAAAATTATAATTCCTAATAATACACCTTAAAATGCTAATCTGTTGCCTTTAAATACTTCAAAATATTATTCTAGAATGTTTTTTAATGTTTACAGCAGTAGGTTCACTTTAACTGTTTTCATTAAATAAAATGCCACGTCACGAAAACAAAAAGTGCTCTAAAGATCCAAATATTATTGAGATTTCCAAAGAATAGTATAAAAGAAAAGTATATAATTTTGAAAAAACATTTTTTTTTTAATAATAGCTAACTTGGAAAATCACTAGCTAGCCTTATAAATTGTATTTTCTAAAAAAAAAATTTGAATGTTTATAGATAAATAAACTATTAATAATTACACATAAAATTGATAAAATAACACCGATATTTTTCACCTCAGGCTAGCGGGACCGGTACTGCGGTAGGCAGATAGGCCCACCGTTAGCTATTGTTATAATACTATTGACATACTGTATGCCGAGCAATAAGACGAGTGAATCAGAATGAAAAAGAACCCGCAGTTAATCAGAGAGCATTCTAAACACCGACCAGCCAGCTTCATCAGATATTACTTACAACTTCAAGGGAGTGGCTCTTTCCGTGGCCGATGTAAATTCGCTCCATCAATGCGTGTCTCCAGTCTCTCACAAAAGATAAGAACAATGTTCGTGTGCTCAGCTCCCACTTCTATAGCCGACTCGTCTATCCGACCGGAGGATATAAAGCTATTGAAAGATGGACAAGCAAATTCAACATCTTTAACCTCGACACAGTCATCTTCCCCGTTAATGTGGAGAATGTTCATTGAGTATTGGTCGTCATTCACACAAAGATGGGCCTCATTCAACATATAGACTCACTCGGAAACTATGCGAACACATTCAAACCAATAACCGAGGAGATAATTCGTTGGCTAACTATGGAGGCCGAGCGCAGGTGTATCCCACTTAAAAAGTTTACTACTGAGCCACCACTAAGTCGATGTCAATTCAACTCCTACCAGTGGAGCATACGTGTGTCGTTTTGCCAAGGCGGTAATTGAGGGTGGGTCACTAACAGAGGTTGCTGACCCAGATGCCCAGGCATACAGGGAGTTTCAACTCAACGAAATTGAGTCCACAGCCACCATCACTCAAGCAGTCCTTTACCCCTCCACCAACGCTCAACAGGAAACCACAGTTTCAACAACATTCAGCTACAATCCAGACGTCGAGGACTCCCACCCCAGCGAAGCTACGGACCCTGGGACTAACACGGATACCCGTAGCCATCCAGCTAAGTCTGAGTGCCTGGTCTGCCGAGATTCGATCCCAGTGAGTATAACAGGTCTCCTACGAAAACATGGCCGTCCAACAACATGTGGCGGTTCGGGGAAACCCTGGGCCCACTCAAGCCCTTCTAAATCTACAACAGATCCTTTACCCTCCACTCAAGTCCCAACCACACAACCGCCAGACTCAACTGCCCACCATTTGTCGGCCGACGACCCAGCTCAACAACCCATGCCTTCGAATTCAGACACCACTGATTTTGGTAGGAACTGGTTAACCAGCAGACAGACCACAGACCTGGATCCCGATGGCTTGATGATGAAAGCATATGGAGCCAACCTAGTTGGTAAGGGCGAGCTTCCCGACGAACTGTTTCATCAATGGCGGTGTGCCACACAACTGCGTGGGGGCAAGTATGGTCTACCTGGTGGGGCTGTTGGTCGCGACATAGTTGAACTACTTGCTTCCGAGGCAACAGCCCTTGTCAGGGGCCTTCAGCACAATGAGGCAGATGCGCGCTCTGAACGGATTCTCTTGGCAGATTCCCTACTCCTCCACCGTGATCACAGAGTGTCAGACATCCGTCGGTTGCTAACCCGCAGTGCTCAACAGTGGCGATCTGGACAGATCGAGGCGCTTCTTCAAGAAGCTGAGAGATGCTCTGCGAAGTTCCCTATGAACCAGTGCTCTAGTCGACGACCTCCAGGGGACGAGAGGAAACACACAATTCGTGTATTTACCAGACTGATGTTGGAGGGGAAAGTCCGGAGCGCGGTGAGGTGGGTCACGGGCCGTGAAACTGGTGGAGTTCTGAGACCCCAATAGCGCCATCAATACGCCAGGAGATACGACAACAGTATTTGATGTCATTGGCAGCAAGCACCCGCAAGCCGTCCCTCCACAGGAAGGCTCCCTCCTCAATGCAGAGGAAGAACCTCCCATCAGGGTTGAGGTAGATGTGACAGCCAGCCATATAGAAGCAACTGCACTACGGCTCCGTGGAGGAGCAGAACCTGCTAGCTCGGACTCAACGACGATGCGACTATCTCCTGTGGTATGGAGGTCATAGCGAACGGTTACGCAAAGCCATAGCGGGACTAGCCTGTGAGATGGCCAGCAGGGTTATCCCATGGGAGATTTTACGCGACCTCCTGTCTTCCAGACTGATCGCTCTGGACAAGTGCCCTGGAGTTCGACCCATCGGTATCGGGGAATGTCTCCAACGAATCCTTGCTAAGTCCATGGCCATAGCCACTGGGGATGACGTTACTGATACCTATGGTGCGGAACAGCTCTCTGCTGGTACATCGGCAGGAGTGGAAGCAGCGATCCACACGATGTCCGGGATCTTCAATGAACACAGCGATGGTAAACGAGCGAGGCGCCGCGGATGTAACAGCTGGTCTTCGGTGTGATGTAGGGGTTCGGGGTGTTTTCAACCCACAGACTCAGGCGTTGATTGATATTAGGTTGGTTAACCTTGACGCCAAGTCATACGTGGGTCGCACCTCGATGTCAGTCCTCGAGTCCGCCGAAGACCAGAAGATCAGGCTGTAGGCCAGGGCGGCTTGGGCTCGTTGGGCGGACTTTGCTCCTTTCGTTGCGTCCTGTGATGGAGTGGTGGCGCCCCACGCAGATAAGATTCTGCGGATAATCGCTCACCGACTCCATCGTTCCTGGCAGCGCCCCTACAGCACAGTCATGGGGTGGGTCCGTCGTCGGGTCCAATTCGCAATTCTTCGAGGAGCTTCCCACTGCATCCGAGGCTCTAGAATGAAGTGGCGAAGCGGACTTGGTCTTGAGGACGGCGCAGGACTTCCGGTACCCCCATATAGATATGTAGGTTTTCATAAATGTTTTTGGACTCCCTACAGTGCATCATTTATTTTTATTTTTAGCATATCTGCTGAAATTAAAATTAATCTTTTGACATACAAACTGTTCGGCATTGTCATTTAATTAATTGTCATGTCATTTATTTTCAGTTAATTTCAGTTAAAACATTCATAATCATCGTTGAAAAAAAGAATAGTAGGTCTTTTATATTAGGATCATTACTGGGTAAAATATTATTTCCTGCAAGAAAGGTTTCATTAGTATTAGGGTTATCTATTACGGTACTATTAATATTAACTCCATCAAACGTAAAAATTAATTACACATAATTACTTATTTTTTGAGAAATTTTTTTATTAAATTTTTTAAAAATAATAGCTAATTTGGAAAATCACTAGCTAGCCTGATAATATGTATTTTTTAATGTTTATAGATAGATAAACAATTTATTACACATAATAATACATTTTTAATAATTTTTTTTATATAACAATGTTCTAGAACATAATATTTTTACCTAACAATAGCTAACATGAAATACAATAGTTCGAAAAAAAGTAGCAAAAACTAGTTATAGTAAAAAAAATATGGTCATGGGTAAACATACTGTAGTAGTGCCATGTCAACTTAACAGCGTTCTGGTTAATTACTCGTAACGCTGCAAAGTACTACTTTGCAACGTTGAGGCCTATGGGAGGGAACGCTGCAAAGTAATCAATAACCTGGAAACAACTTAAATTTCAATAATTATTTATTTATTTATTTATTACATAATTAATACTGTGTACCTGTTAATACATTTCACTTATATTCGATATAGTACATGATTAAAATGTATAAATGGGTATCCATAAAATCTTTTCTTCACATACCGAACGGTGATAAGTTGACATAATGTATCAAAATTACATACATCATTGCTTGCAAAGATCACCTTTTCAGCGTTAAAGACCCTTGTTTATTGATGTAAACCTCCCTCCCTCGCTGCGCTCGCTCGGTACATAATTAAACTCGGTTCATAACGCTGCAAAGTGCTACTTTGCACAAACACAATGTAAATAGTTATTATATTTGAGTTATTTAAAAATACAATATTGTGTTCATACTTCATATCTAAACTTATATTGACGACATTAAACTTATGATATCCTGCAAATGTTTAAAAATGATTACAAACATATTCGAGATACAATTCTATATGTATGAATTCGGTTATGGGTTGCGGAGCTGCTAAATCATCCATCGTGCCTCATGGGAAGCCAAATCCTGAAACGAGATTCCGACCACTGCCACAGTCTCGACTCGACTTGTCCAGCACATCAGATGCATCTACAAAAATATCCACAGATACATGTGCTAACATGGATGATACGGTAGGTGAGAAATAATAATAATAATAAAGCAAATACTTATAAAGCGCCTTGCCTAATAATAATAAAATTATTAATAAAGTTCAAAGGCGCATGTGGTCGGAATTGAGTTACGGTGGAAAGGCTAAAGGTGAAGAAGTGAGTTTTTGGCTTCGTTTTGAAGTCGTTTAGTTCTGTACAGGTACGAATTTGCATAGGCAAACTATTAAAAGTTACTGGTGCAGCTTAAGCGTATGCTCTTTGACTGTATGTTTTTAAGTTAAATTTGGGTACTATTAGAGTCCCTAGTTGTTGTGTCTGGGTTGGGTTATAATTTGGCTTCAACATGTCATGAATGTATTCAGGACCGAGTTTGTTAATGGCTTTCCATGTGATTAGAGCAATCTTGTATTTGATCCTATATCGGACTGGTAACCAGTGTAGTTCTTTAAGCGTCTGAGTAATGTGAGATCTTCTAGGGAGATTTATAATGATCCTAGCACAGTTATTCTGGGCAACTTGTAGTTGATCCAGTAGCTCGTCAGGTAAGTTATAGAGTAAGTTGTTGTTCTGATCAAGTCGGGGGACAATTAGTGAATTTACTAACTTTAAAACCGATTCTTCAGTTAGGTGTTGACGAATGTGTCTAATGTTACAGAAGTGGGAATTGATGTTGGAAACTATCGCTGTAACTTGACTAGTCATTTTTAACTCCTAGAGTAGTAACAGTTGGTTTGGCTGAGAGCATTTTCCTACCAAGGTTGATAGAAAATTGCAATGCAAAATCCGAAAAGTTTGGTCCACGACCTTTATGTATGTTTTACTGTCGTTAAGTTTGAGGTGTATATTCTCTAAAGTTGCCTTAATTGTGTTTACGCAGTGATTTATCGCTCTTGAAACTGAAGCTTTATAATAATGTACAGCTGGTTATCATCAGCATAGATGTGGAAGCCAGATGATACAGTATCGCAGACATCCACGAAAGCAGTAGATGAGGAACAAAATTGCTCCTAAAACCGATCCTTGTGGGATACAAGAGAGTAAATCGACAACCCTAGATCTCTTGCCGTTGATATTAATGACTTAGGCCCCCCATCACACGGAGCAACTTGTTTCTGCAACTTGTCGCTGGACCCCTCACACACAGAAACGTGTTGCTCAAGAAAATAACAATTATTTCAAAACAAATAGCTAACATTTCCAGTCATTTATATATAATATCAAATCACTCAATTTATCGAATATTAGCTCTAATCTAAAAATTGGATGAAAAAAGGTTTTTTAAAGAGTTGCTGGGTATATAACTTCCAGCAACTTGTTGCTGGACACCCTCACACGCAGAAACAAGTTTCGGAAACAAGTTGCAGAAACTTGTTGCTGGAGTCCTCACACACAGAAACAAGTTTCGGAAACAAGTTGCAGCAACAAGTTTCTGTGTGTGAGGGGGTCCAGCAACAAGTTTCAGAAACAAGTTGCAGA
The DNA here is from genome assembly GCA_032718475.1 of Nemertoderma westbladi. Classification (NCBI taxonomy): domain Eukaryota; kingdom Metazoa; phylum Xenacoelomorpha; order Nemertodermatida; family Nemertodermatidae; genus Nemertoderma; species Nemertoderma westbladi. The sequence goes on from JAUCBJ010007913.1 coordinate 9,619, forward strand.
AACAAGTTGCTCCGTCCAAACGTGGATTCTTCAGGAGGGGGTTTATAACCACATGTTTACCTTATTCAGGGAATGAACCAGTTTCTAGAGATGATGTAACAATTTTGTGGACAATAGGAGCCCATTCATCAATATCATGATAACCAGAAGTTTGAAACCTAGGTACCGGGTTCGAGCCCCAATAGGGCCGGTTGATATTTTTCGCTATGGAGAGCATTATCATATTGTCCTATCTACATTATATATTTAATTCACCGTCACTCACCCCACAACAATTCATTTATTATTATTAATTAACAGCCTGGGCCAGGCATTACGGGGTTACAGTGGTTTCTACAACACTGTATAATAGTTATTCTTTGAGGCATGGTTGCCATTTCTGGCAGAGCACGGGAATAACGAACTTGTACTTTCCTTTGAGTGATTAGTTGGCCTAAATATGATCTCCCACTCCACAGCGAAATATTCATCCGGTCTGGTAGCTCAGTACAGTCACCCGGCTGATGATAACCAGAAGTTTGAAACCTAGGTACCGGGTTCGAGCCCCAATAGGGCCGGTTGATATTTTTCGCTATGGAGAGCATTATCATATTGTCCTATCTACATTATATATTTAATTCACCGTCACTCACCCCACAACAATTCATTTATTATTATTAATTAACAGCCTGGGCCAGGCATTACGGGGTTACAGTGGTTTCTACAACACTGTATAATAGTTATTCTTTGAGGCATGGTTGCCATTTCTGGCAGAGCACGGGAATAACGAACTTGTACTTTCCTTTGAGTGATTAGTTGGCCTAAATATGATCTCCCACTCCACAGCGAAATATTCATCCGGTCTGGTAGCTCAGTACAGTCACCCGGCTGATGATAACCAGAAGTTTGAAACCTAGGTACCGGGTTCGAGCCCCAATAGGGCCGGTTGATATTTTTCGCTATGGAGAGCATTATCATATTGTCCTATCTACATTATATATTTAATTCACCGTCACTCACCCCACAACAATTCATTTATTATTATTAATTAACAGCCTGGGCCAGGCATTACGGGGTTACAGTGGTTTCTACAACACTGTATAATAGTTATTCTTTGAGGCATGGTTGCCATTTCTGGCAGAGCACGGGAATAACGAACTTGTACTTTCCTTTGAGTGATTAGTTGGCCTAAATATGATCTCCCACTCCACAGCGAAATATTCATCCGGTCTGGTAGCTCAGTACAGTCACCCGGCTGATGATAACCAGAAGTTTGAAACCTAGGTACCGGGTTCGAGCCCCAATAGGGCCGGTTGATATTTTTCGCTATGGAGAGCATTATCATATTGTCCTATCTACATTATATATTTAATTCACCGTCACTCACCCCACAACAATTCATTTATTATTATTAATTAACAGCCTGGGCCAGGCATTACGGGGTTACAGTGGTTTCTACAACACTGTATAATAGTTATTCTTTGAGGCATGGTTGCCATTTCTGGCAGAGCACGGGAATAACGAACTTGTACTTTCCTTTGAGTGATTAGTTGGCCTAAATATGATCTCCCACTCCACAGCGAAATATTCATCCGGTCTGGTAGCTCAGTACAGTCACCCGGCTGATGATAACCAGAAGTTTGAAACCTAGGTACCGGGTTCGAGTCACTGACACGTTGTTGTTGACCCTTCTCAGTGTTCTATACCTCACTGACACGTTGTTGTTGGCCCTTCTCAGTGTTCTATACCTCACTGACACGTTGTTGTTGGCCCTTCTCAGTGTTCTATACCTCACTGACACGTTGTTGTTGGCCCTTCTCAGTGTTCTATACCTCACTGACACGTTGTTGTTGGCCCTTCTCAGTGTTCTATACCTCACTGAGACGTTGTTGTTGACCCTTCTCAGTGTTCTATACCTCACTGACACGTTGTTGTTGGCCCTTCTCAGTGTTCTATACCTCACTAACACGTTGTTGTTGGCTTTATATTTGATCTCACTCGTTACATTATTATAGTTGTATCTGTTGAAGTTTATGTTATGCAGCGTAAAGACATATTTAATATCATTATGGACTGTCAAAATAATAATGTAATCCTTACTGGACCAGGAATTGTTCTCAGCACTACGGATTCATTAACTGTCCCAATAGGACGCCGACCTCCTGGTAATAGGCTATTAGGTACCGGTACTTTGGAAGTAAAAGATCTGTCACGATATAATTAGTTTCTCCAAAGAAGCCTTTAAGTCATGGAAGTCAACTACCGTGCAATTGGTACTACTACTACCAACTACTGTGTCTAAATAATTAATGCGTATTAATGTTGGAGAATAATTAGCTAACATAATCCACGACTGATTCCAAACTTCCGATAGCATTCGAATAATACATGAGACGCCCACGTTTCCCAGAATTTTTGAAAACTGGAATTAAATTCACTTAGAGATGTCACTTTTTGGCCTAATTTTAGGATAGTGAAGATTGAAATCAACCAATATAAGTATTTCATAACTCATATATATAATAAATAAATTAATTAATAAAAATAAATATTTATTATATTTATAATAAATAAATATATACGTTCATGTGATGATGTTTTACCCTGAAAAGTTCCAAAATCCATAGACAAATTCAAACTTCCATAGGAATACATTTCGCGTTTCGAACTTACTGGATCTCTTCAACGTGGTGTCGTATTCGCGTTTCGAACTTACTGCGTCTCTTCAGCGCGGTGTCGTATTCGCGTTTCGAACTTACTGGGTCTCTTCAGCGCGGTGTCGTATTCGCGTTTCGAACTTACTGGGTCTCTTCAGCGCGGTGTCGTATTCGCGTTTCGAACTTACTGGGTCTCTTCAGCGCGGTGTCGTATTCGCGTTTCGAACTTACTGGGTCTCTTCAGCGCGGTGTCGTATTCGCGTTTCGAACTTACTGGGTCTCTTCAGCGCGGTGTCGTATTCGCGTTTCGAACTTACTGGGTCTCTTCAGCGCGGTGTCGTATTCGCGTTTCGAACTTACTGGGTCTCTTCAGCGCGGTGTCGTATTCGCGTTTCGAACTTACTGGGTCTCTTCAGCGTGGTGTCGTATTCGCGTTTCGAACTTACTGGGTCTCTTCAGCGCGGTGTCGTATTCGCGTTTCGAACTTACTGGGTCTCTTCAGCGCGGTGTCGTATTCGCGTTTCGAACTTACTGGGTCTCTTCAGCGCGGTGTCGTATTCGCGTTTCGAACTTACTGGGTCTCTTCAGCGCGGTGTCGTATTCGCGTTTCGAACTTACTGGGTCTCTTCAGCGTGGTGTCGTATTCGCGTTTCGAACTTACTGGGTCTCTTCAGCGTGGTGTCGTATTCGCGTTTCGAACTTACTGGGTCTCTTCAGCGTGGTGTCGTATTCGAAAGGTATTAATTTCAAAGCCAGCTGCCATTTATTAGCCCCTGATTTTTATTATTGATAGTAACAATGTTTGCTTTATACATTTATTATAGGAACTGATGTTGAATAAGTAAAAATGGGATTAGTCCTACAATTGCGAACATAATCGATAAGTTATTTTCGGTAAAATAACTTTAATAATTGTATAACAACAATAATTAGCCATTATAACCCCCTACTAGAAATTAGACTACTATTTATACCATTTACAACAGACATGCCTTGGGTCTGTCCTTTGTTTCTAATAATTTTTAACCGATATTTATTATTCTGGAATGTAAAAATTATACTATCACAAGTCCTGCTCTCTAATTGGACAGTTTTTTATTGGCATATTATTGTAAATGTGATTCACAAATTACGAACGTTGGAAATTTTTTTGGCAAATTTAACTTATTATTTAATCTGAAAAACCGAAACAGAATTGGTAAAAAATCATTCAAAGTTTTCATTATCCTTCTTATTACCTTGGCAACGGAAATGTAAACCAATTCAAATGTTAAATATGTTGATAGACTTTTAAATCTCAAGAACAGAATCCTTGAATTCCTTCACCTTCCGTCAATTTCTATTACATGCGCGCAAAGTTTGAAATTTCCATCCGGTTACCTTGGCAAGGCAAATTTAAAAATTATTACGTTTCTATGAATCTTAGTCATCCTATATGTCCAGTACACCTAACCAAAGAACCAAATAAGAACTTTCTAAGGAAGTAATACTATGAAACAAGATCAGCCCACGCTAATTTCAGACTTCTGCTCGCTGCATGACATGTTATTTAGTTTAATACACCTTGGTTGAAAGGTCTCGAAAACTATCGACAACGTCTGTGGAATAGTGGTTATTTCTTTGTCAACGACTAGAGAGGTCACAGCGACATGAATTCCGTAAGCTGTGATCCTATGCCTACATAAACACAAACAACTCTGCGTTGAACCGATACGATGGGTTATCATAACTCCAGGGTTGGAATTCCTTAAATTTGGAAGAATATATCCACTAGGGCCTACTGTTGGCATTTTATTTGACCAGAAGAGTTGTTAGCAAGAGTCATTGCATTTGTCAATTTTATTCAATACCTGTATGTATGTATACATGAGAGTACTTGTATAGTATACCACTCTCCATTAATTGCGTGATGAGGGCCGGCAATGACTGTAAAATGTCTCGAAACAATAGGATGTCCCGACAATATTATAATATCCGGCCAGTCAGTATCGGAAATTGAAAAGCATGTTCAAATCATAACTGACAGACAACATTACAGAAGTAATCAGGCTATCGCAGAAAATAAGACAAATTGGACGTACGTTATCAGCAGTGGCAGGGCCGTTAGTAATATTTCCTAGTTTTTGTGAATATAAATATAAACCAAGATTAAATAGTTGTACAGACCAAGCGCTAACTTTCTTCAGTCATATCTTAATTTTATTTTGTTATCTTGCATGAGGGTAGTCCTTACTTATACTCTAGATAGTATAGCTGATCTAGTCAACACACGTAAGCGGACTGCCATTCTAGTAATTATTCGCCGATAATCTATCGTGTTATTCGCATAATCGCATACCATAGAAAATCAACAACAACAAGCCGGTCTGAACAACATTTTCTACACGTATTTAGACGTCACTTTTCAAACATTATTCTCCTCGAAACATATTACATATATCAAACATCTGCTGTAAATGAGCCGCAATTCCTTAGAAACCGCTCTAAAAATTTCATTATAAAGATACGACTCGCTACAGTATAAATTATATCATTGATTTAATATGGCCGCATTTGACTACAACAAACAAACCTGCATAAAATGCAACAAACTGCTTAAAAAGAAGTGAATTGGCCTGCACAAGACAATGGTAATCGTTGAGTTATAGCGGCGCTCTGCAGCGAGGAGATTTTAATGTAATTTAATGAAAATATAATGAAATTAATCGCATTGTTACTGGTATTAATCTCCGCGCTATTATCTCGCCTTTGCAAAATTACGCTACGATATTGACGTCTTCTTGTACATTGTGATAATTATCAGTACAAAATATTAATAAATAATATTATATATTAAATTAGTACAATTATTACCTACTAGTTAATATATAATTATAGTTCATATATAATTATATAATAATAGGTCATGGTAGTAGGTCATGGTACAATACTACTTATTTTAATTAGCACTTTAGGAAAGCCGAATATATAGATGGATAAATGATCAGGTAGAATATCTGTGTGCATTATAGAGTTAAAAAATATTTATTGAGAAATTAGTGTTTATTTTAACCTGAACGATATTTTAAATATCTATAATAAAATTGCATACCTTAATTAAATATCAGTTGTTTATTTTTCGTTTTATTTTAAATGGATTAAAAGTTATTTATTTACACAAAATTTACTGTATTACAATATATTAATTATCCAGTTTAATATATAATATTAATCATCATTACTGCCTAGTAACAGTTTTACAGTTTGTCTAATTTCAGGAAGATCACCAAGGCAACACTAGTACTAATTCCTCCCTTCGGTATACATTACATCGCTGTGTCATTTATTCCCCCTCTGGACCAACAGCTGAAAGACATAGACGATACAAACCGAACTCTGATACTGGTGCGGCTATACTACGAAGCGATATTCACTTCATTTCAGGTGAATTAATCCAAATATACCTATCTATTACACCATGGAATGCTACTGTATAATATAAAAACGGAATCATGGTAATTAGTCATTGTACTGAAAATTTAGCACTGGTTTGAATCAGTCCAAAGATTTACCCTTTGCGTACTAAAGATGAATTACATAGATTTTTACTTCCAATGACCAAGAAAATATATATGATCGGACCAAGGTTTATTTTCTTGTCGTACCAGAGATTTTTATTTAAAGAGGATAACCAAACCATAGGCCTATTATTACTTACTTATCCTACCTCCAAAGGCGGCACACTGCCGGCTTTAACCATTGTCGCAATTTTTAAATCTTTTATTTGAATACCTTGGGCGGAACACTGCCACCAATCATTTGTAACAAAATTATTGCATTAAATTGAAATTTAATTGCATAAATTATGTCAATTAAAATACCCTCAAACCAAAACCCTCAAACGGAACCCCTTCATTCAATATTAAATTAACTTTTCTAGACCAGTAGGCCCTATTTCCGCCCAACACGAATATGAACTCCAGTTTTCCGCCCCAATATAGGTATAAGAAAGTTATAAGAGGTATAAATAATGGCGGCACTCTACCACCCTGGGGGTCAGGTTATGAAAAGACGACATTGCGGCACACGCCGCCTTTATGAGCATGGTCCCGAATAATTATTTAGAATGAAAAAAGAGTTGAGGGTTAAAAATCTACTGTAGTTTAATACTGAAACAGATTTGTATGGGACTCCTATACATCAAGTAGGCCTACGGTACCCGTCCAGTTTTGGTTGCTGAGGAATATCCCAATCAATTCAGACCAAAGCATACAAAAATGAGGGGGAGGGGGCGCCCATCCCCAGACAAATATTCTGGGGATGGAATATGGGATGGGGGAACCCCTAATACAAAAGTATTAGGGGATGGGAATGGTGGCCACCCCAGTATACAAAATTACAGGATGGGGGTGGGGGGCGCCGCAGCATACAAAAAATATGGGAGGGTGATGGGGGGGGGGGGGGGGGGGTGTGATGGGGGCGAGGGGGTGATGGGGGGTCACCGCAGTCTGTTTTCGACAGGTTTCTTAGGTAACATTTTTGTTTAGGTAACATTTAGGTAACATTGTATGTGATATTGCTTACAAGTTTACCTCATTTGTTTTCAGGGATTTCTAGTTGCGTTGGTTTTCTGTTTCCTAAACGGACAAGTTCACAAAGAAATAGTTAAACGCTGGATTCGGTACAAGTCTGTGAGGAACGCCAGACGGTGCAGTAATCCCACCAACGGTCAGCACAGAGGCCGCAGTCGGACATTGGTAACCACCAGTCAGTACTCGCCAGTGTTCCCTGTTCGAAACGCTAACAACGTTGCCAAGACAACTAACAACAAGGCTCGATTGGGAGACGAGTTAGAGCTTCTACCATTCAATAAGGAACATCGGGCTGACGTGTCAGCTGATGTTGGAGAAGTTGATACTGACGAATCCAATGTCAATCTACATAAACCTTTAAAAAAAGTTGTATAAAACGTTCCAGAAACATTTCTTAACAATACAAACACAACACATGTGATTATATTTATTTAATAATTAGCTATATTTTGTTTTCGTTGTTGCTGTAATAAATGATATAGTTTGTCATAGTGAAATATTTATTTTACCTAAAAAAATGGTTTTATATTTAGAGTCAAGAATAGGGGCGGGGAATATGGGTATAGCCAAATAAGACATGATCCATTCATTATTAGATTTATGTCTGGTCACACCAACAATAGCCGAATTCGGTAAAAAGCCCCCCGGACAATTGCCCCGGACAATTGCCCCCGTACAATTGCCCCCGTACAATTGCCCCCCGGACAATTGCCCCCGGACAATGCCCCCCGATATTTTATTTAATGAAAATATTTTTAAATCTTGATATCCTTTGAATGTTTTCCTATGATTTTATGAAATTCACGTAATAGTATTAACCTTGATAAACACTTCTAAACTTTAAATATTTATCTTTTTTCGAAAAATCCAAGATTTTTTCCGGAAAAATTTGATTTGATCACAAATTCCTAAACTTTAATTTTTTATATATTTTCAAAATATGCACTATTTTTTTGTAGAACAATTAAATTTACTTTAGGCTAGCTATTGCTTTTTATGGCGTAATTTAATGGCTTATACTGCGTTAACTTTTTATTTTTAATGCAATGAAATACTAGTAGTAGCGTGCCCAGAGGCACAGCACCAGACAGGCTGGCATTTAATTTACTATAATTCCATATCGAGTAAAAATACGGACATATAAACCGTATATGTTTAGAAGACAACTCAAAATATATATGTACCAACAATAGACAATAATTCAGAAAATATAGTGATATATGAGGACAAATATTAATAAAATTATCAGTTAAAATCAATCAAACATCGTTCGAAGTGTTGCTGGATCAGCTTCCTTTTGGTACACATATAATATATTGATCATTAGAACAAGTGTTAAATAAAATTATCAGTTAAACTTAAAATCAAAAAAATCAAAATAAAATCAAAATCAAACAAATCGAATTATCGGTCAAAGTATTCCTTGATCCGTCTTCTTTTGAGACTAAAGGGAATATTGCACCTAAAGCAGTTTTGGAAGAAATTACTTTATTATTTATTATTATTATGAAATACTTTTAAGTTGGAAAAATAATATCGGAATTATTGAGCACATAAATAAGCAAACATGTATGTCTTATTAATTATAAAACGGACTTAGCTAAAAATAATTACTGTTTAATGTTGTAACAAATTACTAAATTGCTAGGTAGGAACTACTTTATTTATTTTGCAATTTTTCTTGGGGCCAATTTATTGTTTGATGGATAAGTATAAATTGGGGGCAATTGTCTGAGGGGCAATAGTCCGGGGGGGAATATTCCGGGAGACAATTGTCCGGGGGCAATTGTCTTCGGTGGGCAATTCTCCTGGGGGGGGGGGGGGGGAATTGTCCTGTCACGATGCTGAGGACACATCTGTTATACAGTATAGTGCTACTATACAAAATACTGTAGTTTAGAATTAAGGAGATATTTAACTATATTATCGATATTAAATTAATATTTAGTATAACTTAGTTGTATAAAGTTTTTTTTTAGTTGTATAAAATGCTAAATTTTTAAATTAAATATAATTATAATTAATAAAAATAAATTAAATTATAAAACTGCAATGTTGAAATGCATGTATTTTGGATTACCCTATTAAAATTTAGGTAAAATTATGAATTATGAATACTATATGATTATATACTAATTAATATAAAATATATATATTTTTATTATTATTTATTTATTTATTTATATTATTATTATTTATTATTAATATTATTATAATATTAATTATATATAAATAATATATAATAAATAATGAATACTAATTATAAATGCAATAGTGCAATATCTCGTGAAATTAATCCATTAGTTTGAAGGTGATTACTCCTACTAAATCGTTCCTTACGGGTTCATCGAATGTATTTTAGACCTAATTTTGGCATGACAATTATCCAATTAAAAAAATATCATTATAATATTATATTATAAAAATTAACTTTGCCGTGTCATTACAGCAATTTTTTGATGTAATATAATGATCTAAAAATAATAGTTCTAGAACAAAATAATTTTTATATTAAATGAATAGATAATATGTTGTAAAACATTTTAAAAATAACAACAAAAACTAGCTAGTATAAAAAATTTATACAAAGATAATATACAAGAAAAAATTATAAAGATTAACAAATTAGCTAGTGCTTTTTAATTTTTGTTCTCGAACAAATATGATATATAGAACATTTAAAAAAAAAGAATAAAAAAACTAGCTAGTACAAAAAATTTAAACGTAAAAAATGTAATTGTACGTAGAGTATATTACAATCTATAATTATATTGAATATGTAGGTGGCACGGCAAACTGTAGTAAGAGAGCCCACTTATCTTACTATCTGTTTACGAGTTGATGTTGAATTAAACATTCCAACGCGTTTTACAATATCTCGAGAACTATTCACTCAACTGCTATTGTAAAAGTTTATACTCCCCCAACGATTATTGTGGATTTAATTAGTCTATTCTTGTCTATGTGAAATAATTACTTAAGCGTCTTACTGCACCCGCACGGGGCAGCGTTCCAGGTGGCGCAATTTGGTTGGAAACTTAAATTAACTTCAAACTTAAAGTTTAAACGTTAATAATATAATAATATATGAACCATGATAACCATGATATACCGGTAATGTATTGAATCAGAGTCTCTCGAGGACAATAGTGTTGGTGAGCGTTGGACTAGAAACAATTAAATAAGGGGTAACAAGGTGCCCTGAATCGAGTGACGTGGTGTGTTTGATGTAAAAATACCAGGAAATGGTCAAAATTGCGGGTTAAGCGCGGCAAGCCGATTTTGAAAATGAGCTGTCATTGGTTGCTACACACACTTACCTTGGTTTCTAAGGAGGGAGATTTTCTATCTATTCAAATACAAATTAAATCTCAATAATTTCACATGCGGCTTATATCAATTGAAAGCTGTGGAGAGTCTTGCGCGTCTTCTCAGTCTACAATTAAATAAATTCATGTTATGGAAGATTTAAATAAATTCATGTTATGGAAGATTCATAAAATACTGCTATTTCCAGCAGTATTAGCAGCAGCAATGCCTCATCAATCTGTATTGATGATTACGGTAACGCCTACACATTAGAATTAAAATAACATTAAACTCGTCAGCCTTTACTATAATATAGTGATAATTGGGTACCAACAGCTCCTCAGCTTATTAGAACAGGCTGCTTCTAGTGTTGGTCTTTTTATTAACTCCAGAAAGACCAACATTTTGACAGTTAACTTTGAAAGTCCTCAGCAAATCTCTGATCGGATAAGCGTAAGCTCAAAGGATAGTATGCTTGAACATGTGGACGACTTATGTTACCTGGGATCATGGATCCGGAAGTCAGATGAGGACCTTCGAATACGTAAGGGAAAGGCATGGGCAGCAGGCTTTCCTGGATTTGGAAGTCACACAGAATTCATCGGAAACTTAAGGTCCGATTATTTAGAGCAGCAGTAGTTCCAGTACTCTTCTATGGGAATCCATGCTGGGCTCTAATTGTTGAGGACACCAAATCTCTGGATTGCACATTCACAAGAATGCTACTGCCATTGGATGTGTTATTGGATGTGTCTCATTGGTTCCCCCAAGCTTGACACTAGAACAAAGCCGCCTCCTCTTTGCAGGACATTGTTTTTGCCGTGTGCATTACCCAGCCAATGTACAATCTTGTGCTTTGGCAGCCCCATGAAGAAAAAAAGCATGGCGGACATCCCTCTTTAGACGCCTCCTAAAGGAAACTGGCCTTGAAGATGCGGATAATCTCGCGAAAGTCATAGGAGACAGGGAGTTGTGGTTGCACAATTTTGTTGATAAACCGGCTTAGTATTCTTAATGCACGCTGCATTCGGCATGTCAATTGTGGATTGAATGGTGGTGACAAAATGTTTTTCTTAGCCTTCATAGCATTTCAATGTGCAGTTCCATTGCATCAGACTGATTATAGAAGTAAAGTAGTACTGTAGTAATTATCAGACAATTGTAAAAACGACATTGGGATAGCTTTAATTATGGTAATCTCATCAGTAGTAGGAGAAGCATAGCCCTCCACTCACTCCTCCCTAGCCTGGGCTACGGGCCACATCTCAGAGGCAATTAAAAAATGCCAAATTCCGGTGCTAAATCGAGGTGTTTAATGACCATCTGTCACCATCAATATTGATTCGCCTCGTTGCCTTCAGCCAATCGCTGCCTATCACCTACGCGTAGCCTAACCTCGCGATGCCCTCCTTACTCCTACAGCTGTTACCACCCGCGCGTATTGGTTCGTGTCGTTGCATCAACCAACCATAGCATATTCATCTTCGCGTACCCAAACCTCTCATCGCGTGGCTAGCCCCACACTACCCTATTATATCGATTCGATCGCCAACTCTACCACGGCTGTCACCAATCCATTCAACCGAGCAACCTACCAATCCGCCACGTTTCCGGCTACACGAATACGAACATTTCCATAGTTATTTCCTATTCACGCAACCAACCAACCAACCACTGTATACTGTATATGCCGACAACGTGGCCACCAACTACATCAGATATTATATTGATTGCCAACTCCACCACGGCTGTCACCAATCCAACCAGTCCTGCAGTAGGATACGTGTTGAAATTCCGCCACGTTTCCAGCTACACGTATACAAACAACATTTGCATAGTAGTTACTCAACCTAACCAATCCCGCAGCATCTGTGTCATATTGAAAGGCTACCACCACTAACATTATATACTGCACGTTTTTATTATAATAATTATTGATTATTACACACACAACCCTATGATTCATATTTTTTCACGTATTTCCTATTCAGGCAACCAACCATTCATCCACGTTGCACTCCATCTCTTTTCTTATTCGTCGATGATTATGACACGTACCATCTCTTCTTCGTTGACTATGCCACATCACAAATTTATATATATAAGTGAATGTTTTTAATAAAATTCATCACTTCTAGTAATCTTCATGGTAATATATTGATACCATATCGTAT